>JANVCL010000009.1:11925478-11937370 GCA_026546855.1 Erythroxylum incrassatum
ATTCCGCCTTATAGAATGGCTCCGGAGGAATTGAAGCAGCTTAAGGAGTGATTGGAAGAATTATTGGAGAAAGGGTACATAAGGCCGAGCTCTTTGCCTTGGGGAGCTCCGGTCCTTTTTGTGAAGAAGAAAGATGGATCATTGAGGATGTGTGTGGATTATAGGAAGCTAAATCATGTCACCATCAAGAACAGATATCCTCTCCCCCGCATAGATGATTTATTCGATCAGTTGCAAGGGGCAAGAGTCTTTTCTACGATAGATTTGAGATCGGGTTATCACCAATTGAGGATAAAGGAGTCCGATGTGTTAAAGACTGCTTTTAAAACACGGTATGACCACTTTGAGTTCTTGTTCATACCTTTTGGGTTAACGAATGCACCTGCAGCTTTCATGGACTTGATGAATCGAGTCTTTAAGTCCTTCTTAGACCAATTTATCATTGTCTTCATTGATGATATATTAGTTTATTCTAACAGTGACAAGGAGCGTGAGGAACATTTGAGGACTACCCTAGAGACTTTGAGAAAGAACGAGTTGTATGCCAAATTCAATAAATGCAAATTTTGGGTAAGGAAAGTGGTGTTTCTTGGACATGTGATTTCAGAGTATGGGGTACATGTAGATCCAAGGAAGATAGAAGCGGTTGTGAAATGGGAAGCACTTAAGAATATAGCAGAAGTGAGGAGTTTCTTAGGTTTAGCTGGATATTAACGGAGGTTCGTGGAGAGTTTTTCTATAATAGCAGCTCCACTTACCAAATTGACAAGAAAGAACCAAAAGTTTGTGTGGACAGATAAATGTTAGAAAAGCTTTGAGGAGCTTAAGTATTGATTGACGAGTACACCGATTTTGACTTTGCCTTTGGGTGATGATGGATACACAGTGTATAGTGATGTCTCGAGGAAATGATTAGGCTGTGTGTTGATGCAAGGAGATAAGGTGATTGCTTATTCTTTTAGACAATTGAAACCTTATGAGAGGAATTATCTGACGCACGACTTAGAGTTAGCTTCTACAATTTTTGCGTTGAAAATTTGGAGACACTATTTATATAGAGTCACTACTAGGGTGTTTACAGACTATAAGAGTCTTAAGTATCTGATGAGCCAAAATGAGTTGAACTTGAGACAGAGAAGATGGTTAGAGCTACTAAAAGATTATGATTTAATGATTAATTATCACCTGGAGAAAGCTAATGTAGTAGTGGATGCACTGAGTAGAAAATCGACCATGGCACATGTGGAGACAGTGTATCTTCCTTTGTTGAAGGAATTATTCAAACTTAAAGTGACATTGAGATAAACCGAATCTGATTGTATATTGGCAAACTTTAGAGTAAGACCAGTATTGAACGAACAGATTAGGGAGTTGCAGGAGCAAGATAAGTATTTGAGCAGGCTCAGAGAAGAGATAAAAAATGGTAAACCTTCTGAAATAGAGGTATGGGAAGATGGCTTAATAGTAGTAGGAAACAGGCTATGTATTCCTGACATGCAAGAGTTGAAAGACGAAATCCTTGATGAGGCACATAATGCGCCTTATGCGATGTACCCAGGAAGTACAAGAATGTATAAAGATTTGAAGGAGTATTTCTGGTGGAAAGGGATGAAGAAAGAAGTCGCAGAATATGCTAAAAGATGCTTAGTGTGTTAGCAAGTCAAGGTTAAACACCGAGTACCTTCAGGCAAGCTTAAACCTTTGTCGATTCCAAAATGAAAATGGGAGAAGATTACAATGGATTTCTTGATGGGATTGCCAGGAACCAACAAGAAACATGATGCAATATGGGTGATTGTGGATAGGCTAACCAAGTCTGCTTATTTCTTACGGATTAAACAGATGGATTCGTTGAATGTGCTGGCCAAGAAATACATAGATGAGATATCAGACTTCAATGGGATTCCAAGTTCGATAGTTTTGGATAGAGATCCCAGGTTTACCTCCAGGTTCTGAGAAAGTTTACAAGAAGCTTTGGGAACAAAGTTACATTTTAATACAGCTTTCCATCCACAGAATGATGGACAATCGGAGAGAACAATACGAACTTTGGAAGCGATGTTAAGAGATTGTGTTATGAATTTCAAAGACTCATGGGACAATCATTTGCCTTTAATTGAATTTGCTTATAATAATTCGTACCACTCGGGAATTCAGATGGCACCTTATGAAGCTTTGTATGGTAGAAGGTGCAGAACTCCCATTTGTTGGGATCAGGAGTGTTGAAACCCCACCCTGGTGAGACACATGTCTGACGTTCTACGTGACACCTGGACGCGCAACCCACGAGGGAGGGATTCCTCACCACAAAAGAAACTCAAAATCAAACTTAATTCACTTACTCCCGAACGGATCTTAATAAAATTTTCCCCTAATCTTCCTCACTAAAATTTATCTGCTTAGGGCCCATAATTAAAATCTGATTCCTAAACTAGCGGGAAAATTCATGTCTTTAGATTAATTAGAATAAAAAATTACCTCAATCGGATTTCTCTAGCTCAAGAATTCTCCAAAATACGGAAGCATGTCCTAAAATTTCCATCCAATTGCTTCACTTTGATTGAACCCATAAATTCAACTTAATCCCGAAAGCTCTCGAATTTGTATATAAAAAAAGGGTAGAAATTTTTGTTAGAAAACCAATGCTTCGAAAATCGGATCAAACGGAGGTCAAATGAAAAAGTTATAAGCGAAAGAGTGAGCTCTCTGAAATTATTTTTATTGTTTTTAAAACACAGAAATTCAAAAATTTGTAACTTTTTACCTAGAACTCCAAAATTTTCAAACTTAGTGTCAAAAGAAAGCTGAAAGAAAACTCTACAACTTTCAAAAAGGATTTAAAATTTAATTCGGCCATTAAGGGGGTCAAAAGTCGCTTCAAAGTTTCTGCCCAATTTGAAATTATCCTACATAAGACCAGAAGTTTGAAAGATCATATCTATTAACACAATAGCCTAAAAATGTTACATTTTACCTCAATGGAAAGATGAAAAGATGCTTTACAAATTTCATGAAGAAAGCAAAAATCAATTTCGTCATTAAAAGAGGTAAAAACTTACTCAAAGTTACTGCCTATATAATGACCATATGAACAGTAACAATGTCCATGTGAACAGTAACTGCAGATTTCTCAACCTCATAACTTCTTATTCCTAACTCCAAAAACTGCATATTATACATCAATGGAAAGGGAAAAAGACAATCTACATCTTTTATGAAAGATGCAAAAATCAATGAAGGCTCTAAAGAGGTGAAAAATCCCTCCAAAGATACTGCCTGGACAATACCTTATCAACAGTAGAAAGTTAATTTAATTTGAAAACAAATTTTCAAATCTAATTAAAAACTATTTCCAATTATCTTGACTTCTTTGATAAAATTTAATTGAAAACAATTTTCAATAAATTGTACTTCTTACTTATTATAATTTAGAAAAACTTCTTTTTCAAAATTATATAAGTAACACATTCAAATACAATTAGAAAACTATCTCTAATCTAATTAGAAATTGTTTTTCTTTAATTAGAAAACTATTTTCTAATATTATAAAAACTTTCTTTAACAAATTAGAAAACAATTTTCAAAATATTAAAGAAATCTAATCTTTCTTACTTAATAAATAAAACACTTTTCAGAATTTAATGAAGAAAAGTACTTTTTCTAAAAATGAATAATAATTCTCTAAACAAATAAAATCATAAATTTAATTTATCTCAATAATATTGAAATAAATAAATTTAATCAAGAAACATCCATCATAATTAATAAATAAAATATTTTATAATTTTAAGGAGTCTAAGTAATTAATTTCAAACTAATTGAAACTAATTAATTATAATTTTAGAAACTACTTTTCTAAAATTAATTAGGAATCAATATAATTATCAATCTTAATCATATTAAGATAAATAATTAATTTAAATTTGGAATTGAATAGATAATTAACATAATTTAATAATTCAACGCTTGGAAAAATTAAACTAAATTCTTGAGCATAAAAAATCCCTTTTTGAAAACTATTTTCAAACAATTAGAAAATACCTTTTCTAAAAATTATTAGGGATTTAAACTATCTTAATTAAAAAAAACAAATTTAATTAAAAAGGCTTAAAAGGGGACTTTGGTGCATGTTGCATGCATTCAGTCTAGCGTGTGTTGCGATGTCTCACCCCATAAATTGTATTATGAGTGGGGCACTAACCACGTGTCGTTATGCTAGTCAAAATAAAATAACTAGACTACTATTATAGCAGTGACGAGTCTAGGTCGATCCCACAGAGAGTATGTGTAAAGTTTATGGAATGAAATTAACTGGTGTTTAGGTTTAACGGGGGCTGTTGTTGTTGAAATAAGAAGATAAATTGAAACTAACTAATAAAAACAAATTAAAGAAAACATGCGAAAAATAATAAAAGTGGGGAATTTGGTAGGGATCTAATTCTTTGGTTCAATCTCAGCTTACACCCTTATTAGGCACATTTCATTAATTTGTTGTTCTTAAACCTCTCCTAGCAACTATTAATCTTGGGTTAATAATTAACCCAAGTTTTCCCTTAGGTTTTGTTTAATAAAGATACGATCGTTAATTAAACTTAACCACCGAACAACCTAGGATACGATCTCTAGATTTAATTAGACAGTAGCTTTACGAATTAGAAAAACTGATTAATCAAGGTAATAATCACATACGATGCGTCATTTAACCTAGGTCATGTTATCCCTAATGATTGCGAATCATTAGTCGCTACACTTGAATTTCAACATAACAATTACAGATTATAGCGAAATTCTAGTAATGAGTTTGGAATTCACGATTCAATGATTGCATTAAAATCATCAATTCAAGTACTCAACGGGTTCATACACAAATAACCGAACACTAATGAAAATTCGATTATCCATACACAAAACAATTCAATTAACATAGGATAACATAATCAATTCCTAATGAGAAAAAGAAACAACAAATAATTAAAAAAATAGTTAACTCGGGTCGTCGGCGTCGAGAAGTCTAACCTTTTATGGGTCTTTCCTAAAAAATTGCTTCAGCCCCATCTAATGTCCCATCGAAAACCCCCTTAATTTCTCTTTCACTGTAGTGTCTAATGTGTTATAGCTCGATAGGACAATTTAATGTCTCTCTTGGTCACTTAAATCCTCCAGCCTCTTGCTTAGTGCTGCATTGCTCCTCGTCGCTGCTTCTCCAAGCCATAGCCGTTAGCCACAGCACACCTGCGCCTACGCCCTTGCTACGCCTATTGCCTCTACTGTTCTCTTTTCTACTATTGATTGATTGGATGAATAAACGTTCCCACTCTTTTAAAACCTATCCTGCGTTGCGTTTCTCATGTGTTTTGAGTAAAATGCCTGCATTGTCTACGTTTAACTCAAACATCTGTGTTCAATGTCTGTGTTTAATGCACTTCTGCATTTTACGTAAGCTGCTGCCGTTTTGGTCTTCTATTGTCTTGCTTCTGAGCTGTCGTTTTAAACCACCAAGGGAGTTGTCCTTAGTTTTGTTTTATGCTGCCACCTTTGTTTTATCAACCATTAAATTCATGTAATTACATGCAAAAACATGCAATTACGTACTCCTTTATTTTTCCAGTGATTTCCAGCAGCCCTCTTCCATGAGTTTTATGTTTTATCTTGTCTTCTCTTGCTTTAATATTTATCGTTTTTGTTCGATAAAGACAAATGAATATGAATCTTCAGAAAATAACCAAAATAAGCTTTCGACTCACTTTAACTTCTTTGCTTCCGAATTGTACCTAAAATCATATATAAATTAAAGTGAGTATTTTAAGCATTTTCGTATCATTAATCGCTAAGTATTATGGGATAATTTCATAATCTATTAAGCACCTATCAATTTCCTCCAAACTTAGCTTTTGACCATCCTCAGGCAAAGCATCAAATTTAAGCTCATTGACCTAAAGCATTTACTCATGCTCCATATTTTCCAATAATATATAATCACAAGCAAAGATGAATGACTTTCAAAAATCATAGCAAGAGATCAACATTCCAAGCATTTATTCATGGTCAATCAACATTCAATATCTTTAAAAATTGAGCAATCTAATGGTAGACTCGAAAAATATGTTTTACTAAAATATTTCCATCGGTACACTCAGCATCATTTATGATCATGACAATCCATAACTTTGAATATCATTTCATTTCTCAACCACTCATGCCCACATGCAAAATCAATAATCAAAGGACTTTTTAAGGTTGTAATGCGGGCAAAGGTAAGTTGAGATATATTTGGTTTAAGTAGCATGAAAGTCATCAAAGCTAGTGAAACAAAGCAACACTCATAAAAAACTGGGTACTGTCAACTATGACAAATGCAACATTTATATTTCACAACCCTATTCAGCTCTCATACATAAATCACATGAAGCATATACTAATATGAAGGAATCAGTCATACAATTTATGCCAATGAAATCACAAGAGTGAACCTTCTAAGCCAACATCTACCTCATATTCAACATGCTCAAATAACACATTCATTAAAACTCTAGGAAGATGCATCAACTATAAACAACTTTTCAACACATATGCAATTCTTCCTTGATAAATTTATTTTAAACAATTTTTTCTTTTTCTTTTTCTTTTTCTTTTTTATTTGCTTTTTGCTTTTTGTTTTTTCTTTTCCTTATATAAAAAAATAAACTACATCAATATGGGAATTTCAATGATAAGACATAAAATGACGTCCCAACATTATAACCAACTGTCACATATGTACACCCTAACACTTAGAATTTTGTATATCCACAAACTCAATAATCACAAATGTTCCACTAGCTTCATGACTTAGGTAAGACATTTGGTTAAGTTTAAAAGCATAAAATGTGGTTTATACAAAAAGAAAGGTTAAAGCTCAAAGGGGTTTATTAAGGAAAAAATTATGTCCATAGGATAGGTTATTTGGCCAATGTAGTTTATGAAAAACAAAGAATGCCTAATCATATCCATGTTAATGCATGTGATAAAAATGTGGTCTCAAATAGAAATTCAATGCAAAATTAGGATGTACATGTCATAAAGGTCACACATTATCAAAAGGTAGTGAGACTAATATGGATGTGCAAGCCAATTAAGGCTCAAAATCTCACCGGCTTTGTCTACCATTAGTCACTATTCTTCTAAAGATAATGCATATCCACCAATCACAAGAGCAAAAGTACATGCTAAAATTGCTATGAAATTCTCTAGTCAAAACACACTCTAATCATGATTATATAATCCTAGAAGCAATAGAAAATGTTTGTTTCATTTGTTTTATTCTTTCTCTCATTTTGATTGAAAACTTAAAAACAAGTAAAACAAGCAAATTCAAAAACACACATGCATATAAAAAGTATTGCGAAGATGTAAAGGAAAAGAAATTTACTTCCCTTGGGTTGCCTCCTAAGAAGGGCCTTTGTTTAGGGTCGCTGGCTCGACTCCTTCTTCTCCTCACGTGACAAAATTATGATCTTCATGTATCAAATGTGGCTCCTCTACGTGAGGTAGTTCCGGATAGGGCCTTAGTTGATCATCATCCTCATTCAGCATCTTCCCTATCCTTAGACTCTCAATCTTGATTGAGTCCATACAATTTGGAAATATTTCGAACGTCTCTTCACCTTTCTCTTCACCATTTAATCCCTCCACTGTATTATGTAAAGGTAAAGAGTTAGTTTCAAAAATAATTATGGGCTCAGTACTTACCTCCGAGCTAAAATATATGTCCTTTGTGGCTTCAGGCTCCTTCTCCACTTCTTCTACACAAACAATTTGTTGAGGGTTGACCTCAAAATTCTCAAGCTCCTTATCACTTTGCAAGTTTTCTGAACAAACGTCAATTAGGTATACCTTGGGTTGATACTACTGCTCCTCTTCGCTTTGCGATTCTAGGCGATCAAGACTTATTGCCATCTAACCCATTAAGTGTTCCAACCTCTGTTGCCTTGCTTTTATATCTTGTTGAAATTGCAAATTGTTAGCAACAAGTTTGTTAACAATTTCGTCTAAAGATGAACCTGAACCAAGTTGGCTCTTCGGATCTTGGGCGCTAGACCACGTGTTTCCTGGAAATTGCCCTCCATCCTTCTGGAATTGTAAAGTATTCTCCTGCAATTGCAACATCAACTCTTTCAAAGATGGACCAGAGCTATGATAGGAAACTTCTGGTTCGTACGAGAATTGTTGTGTATCCTGCAAACTATCATGGAAGTAATTCTAATGATTATCCCATTCATAACAAAAGTTAGGTTGATAAGTCTAAACATTGTTATAGGATTGAGAATATGAATTATAAAAGAAATTACTTCCGTCCATATCAAAATTTTTTTTCACATGAAACAAAAAATGAAAAGATCACAAAGTAACAGGAAAGAAATCACTTGCAAACAAATATATACAAACACCAATTAAATCACAAACAAAAACTAAAACACCGCACTCCCCGACAACGTTGCCAAAATTTGACCGCACGTCATAACGCTAGTCAAAATAAAATAACTAGACTACGACTGTAACAGTGGTGAGTCTAGGTCGATTCTACAGAGAGTGTGTGTAAAGTTTATCGAATGAAATTAACCGGTGTTTATTAAAAAGAGGGGTTTTGGATTTTTCAAAGAAAAAAATAAAATGAGACTAACTAATAAAAACAAATTAAAGAAAACATACAAAAATCATAAATGTGGGGAATTTGGTAGGGACTCGGTTCTTTGGTTCAATCTCAACCTACACTCTGACTAAGCATATTTTATTAATTTGTTGTTCTTTAACTTCTCCTAGCAATTATTAATCGTGGGTTAAAAATTAACCCGAGTTTTTTCTTAGGTTTTGTTTAATCAAGATACGATTGTTAATTAAACCTAACCACCGACTAACCTAGGATAGGATCTCTAGATTTAATTAGGCAGTAGCATTACGAATTAGGAAAACCGATTAATCAAGGCAACAATCACATACGATGCATCATTTAACCTAGGTCATGTTATCCCTAATGATTACGAATCATTAGTCGCTACACATAAATTTCAACATAACAATTACAGATTATATCGAAATTATAGCAATGAGTTTGAAATTAACGATTCAATGAACGCATTAAAATCATCAATTCACAATACCCAACTCAATTAAAATAGGATAACACAATCAATTTCTAATGAGAGAAAGAAACAACAAAATAATAAAAAATACTTAACCCGGGTTATCGGCTTCGATATCACCTCCTAACTAGCGTCGAGACATTTAGTCCTTCATTTCTATTTTCATGATCCAACCACAAATCATATCACCCATTGGCTTCGGAAATCACAAACTACTCTCATCTATTTACTGTTTATGATTGGACAATTAAATGTGGGAGTTTAAGTGATGTTCCACGCAGCAGCTCTCGACTTCTCTCCACACCTGCGTCCACCAGCTGTGCACTCCAGCAAGCTGTAGTCACTAGTCGTCCAAGCCTTCAGTGCCTGCGTCTCACGCCCAAGCCGCGACCGTCCACTGTTGTTCTCCCTCACTGTTGCTGATTGATGGGACAAATAAGGGTCACAACCCTTTTAAATCCCTTGCTCCTCGCTACACTTGCTTTGTTTCTTCTCAGCCTGCGTTTAACGCAGGGGCGTTGTGCCGTCTCCCCCCTAGTCCTACTGTAGCCTTCTTAATTTATTTTGTCTCTCATTTAATTTGTTGTCTCTTTAATCCCTTCACGCCCGCAGCTTCCTCCTGGGGCACGGCCGTTTAACGCCAGCCAATGCATCACCTCTTACGCCTGTGTCTTCTGCATTTTAAAGTAAAATGCTGCGCTCCTCTCCATTGCATTTTGAATAAAACGCACAGCATGCTTTCCACTCAATTGACTTTCCAAGTTTGCTTTTGTTCTCTTTTTTTCCTTTTTTCAGCTGATTGCATTTAAATTTTTCTTCTCTTTCATGTTACATTTTTTTTGTTTTTCTTCTTTTTTTCTCTTCTTACTCCGTAAAGACAAGTAAAAATAAATATTCAGAAAATGACCCATATGTGGTGCTTTTAACTCACTTTAATTTCTTTGCTTCCAAATTGTACCGAAAATCATATATGAATTAAAGTAAGTATTTTAAACAATTTTATATCATTAATCGCTAAGTGTAAATAATTAAATATATCAACAATTAAACACATATCAATACGTATAAGGGTGACCATCGATAGCCCCAATCCAATTTCCCCTTATTAATGTATAATGAGTACATCCATTTGGATTCGCCATCAGCCCTATGATAGGGCAACTTGAACTTCTTCCATAAACGACGGTCCTTGATCACCATGAGCGTGTGACGTCTTGTTAACACAAAAAACTAAGACCCAACATGGAACTTGCTGGAACCCGGATCCGGATATCCAACCTCTTACGAAAAACCCAACTAAACCAGAGCATTTCCACTCTTGCTCTGATACCATAAATGCTGGAACCCATTACCGGATATCCAACCTCTTACGAAAAACCAATTAGACCAGAGCATTTCCACTCTTGCTCTGATACCACAAATGCTGGATTCCGTTTCCGAAATCGGGTTCCAACATTTGTGGTATCAGAGCAAGAAGAGTTTATGAGGGAATCGGTATAAGTAGTTGGATTCTGATTTCTGAGATCGGGTTCCAGCATAAAAGGTGTTCCTTTATTTTCTAAAAATGATTATTAGGTGGGGAATTTGTGTAGTGGAATATGCAAATACTCGAACCAATCTAACTTAATTGTGTACTCTTCCTCACCTTTTATTTTCACTTGTAAATTTTGTAATTATCATACTCATCTAAACTAGCAGTTTGAATCACTTTTCTTTACTCTTTTTAGTTTAGGAAGAGTTTGTTTCTCTTGTAACCTTAATTTTAGCTAAAAGAAATAGGCATTATTCATTTATCTTTGTTTAAAATTTTAACCATATCAGATATAATTTAATTATAGAATGTTATTCTGAAAATTGAAAGAAGAGTGTTTTGTTCAGGATTCTAAACTAAAACAAAACCTTTTGATTAAATCTCTATCAACTCTTGATAAAATTGATTATTTGATTATCTAATTTAGTTATTTAGTTATTCATTATGTTTAGTATTTTAAAGGACAATAAAAGTACAAAAAGTACTCCGTGTAATATTTGTCAAATCAAGGACTAATAACATAACAATATACTTTTGGTATTGAACTTATAATTTCATTATTATTTACAAAATTTTCACAATTTACAAATATAATCTGATATATAATATCATATTTGCAAAATTTTATTAGATAAGATGATATTTAAAAATATAGATGAAATTGTTGAGTATCCAGTCTTATTTTTGAGACTTTCAGTGAGCGTAGACAACTTTATGGTTCTTCTCTGTAAATGGGTGGAGATACACATCCATGTGTGGAGACTGTGTAACTCTTTGGAGCTGTTTATGTTTATGAATAAGGTAGGGTTAAAAAAAGACACAATTACTTATACAGTTGTGTAAGTGGTAGAAAATTTTATTTCATGATATAAAAGAGAAAAAGAAGTAGGTTTTTAGAGAGATTGTAGCCATAATGTCTGAAAATGAGGAAAAACATAAAGAGGGAAAAGAATGTTGTATTCTCATCCTTGTTTGATTGTTCAGGAGATTGGTTTAGGTGATTGTTGATTATGGCATCAACTTTGGTTTTAATCCTGAAACTTTCTAAGACAAATTGTTGTTTTGGGGGTGAGAGATCAACTTTTCTTGTAAATCCTTATTGATTTTAGTGGATTTATTTGTCGATTTTCCTCGTGGATTTTTCCTCTACACTTGAGGAATTTTCTGTTAGTAGTGTGCCCTAGGCCAATGGATGTATGTGATTCATGTATTAACATTATGACTTGTTAATAATATATTATG
>JANVCL010000009.1:11937470-11947493 GCA_026546855.1 Erythroxylum incrassatum
ATTAGGCATTGAATAAATATATGTGGATATATTTATTGGGCTAGATTGAATTAAGTTGTTGGGCTTTTATTATATGAGATATAATGGGCCGAAACTTATTGGGCTTCAATGAGATTAGGGTTTCTCTATAAATAGAGAAACTTAGGTCTCATTAGATGTAAGGCATTATTATGATACGAAACCCTAGCCACCATCCGAGAGAAAAACCGTGTGGTGTTCGGAAAGAGTTTTAGGACGTGCTAGCACACGATAGCTGCTGCCCGGATCGTGCATACTCGTGTGGATACCGATAAATGGCATTCGCGAATTGGAGTGTCTTGGAATCCGAAAAAGAAACAACCAATCCACAATAAAAAGGTATTTTCATACGTCCTGAGTATTTTCAGTTATACTTCATGTTGTTGTATGGTCTTTTCCGTAGTGTATTGTGAATACTCGAGCCATACACGATCCAACATTTTCATGTTAAATCTTTATGTTTGTTTCATTGTTAAGTTTATTATTCTCATATTTTTCTACTCATGCAACTTGAAGAGTTCTTTCTTGTCATTAATATTTGGTTGACATCTTAGTTAGTTATGTATTTGTCTCCCAACAAATGGTGTCAAAGTCATCGTAATGGAAGGTGGAAACAACTCTATGGTTAAGATAATGTCATCAACTTACTTGATATGGGGGAAGAGGACCTTTTGTATTGTAAGGATCTCTCTGATCCTATTAATGTAGATAGTGGTGTGAAGGATGATGTTCCTTTAAAAATTGAAAAGATTTTATATAGAGAATGGGAAAAAATGAAGCAAAAAACTCTAGGCATTATAAGACAATGGATTAATATTAGCATATTCAATTATGTGTCTCAAGAAATGGATACTTTTGATCTATAGAAGAAGTTAGAAGGTCTATTTGAAAGAAAGACTGCTCATAACAAGGCCTATCTGATTAAAAGGCTTGTGAATTTGAAGTTGAAGGCTGGGAAATTAGTGTTGGAGAATCTAAATTATTTCTAAGACATAATCACCAAACTTACCACAATGAAGATTATTCTTAATGATGAGCTTCAAGCCTTGTTCCTATTGAATTTGTTGTTAGATAATTCAGAAACATTAGTGGTGATGATTAGCAAATCAGCTCCTTAAGGTGTACTCTCTTTGACGTAATCAAAGAGAGTATGTTTATTGAAGAAATTAGAATAAAGAAGATTGGAGTTGACACCATGCAATCTTCCATATCAACAATTGGTAGTTCTGAATAGTTGATTGATACAGGAGCATCTTATCATTGTGCTCCAAAGATGGTGTACTTCTCAAGCTATAAGAGCAAAGATTTTGGGAGTATACAGATGAGAAACCAAAGTTCTGCCAAGATAGTCAATATGGGTAATATCTAAGTTTAAACAAACATTAGATGCTTACTGAGCTTGAGATATGTACGACACATTCCTGATGTAAGGTTAAATCTATTATCGACGAATGTGATAGATCAAGAAGGTTTTTAGCACACTTTTTTGGAAAGGAAGTGGAAACTATCCAAAGGTACAATGATGATTGCCTGAGGAGAGTTATGTTGCTCACTATATAAAACATATTTAAATTTATGTAGTGGTGGAGAACTATACACAACTCAGAAAGAATCTTCATCAAATTTGCGGCATCGATAATTGAGACACATGAGTGAGAAGGGATTAAAGTTGATGACTGAAAAATCCATTATCACAATTAAAAATCAAAACTGGTTAATCCTTGGAATCATTGTTTGGATGGAAATTAGCATAGACTCTCTATCAAGAAAAGATCTACAAGGATGTCAGAATTATTAGAGTTGGTGCAGTCAATTATTTGTGGTCCTATTAAGGAGTCATTAGGAGGTAAAAGACATTTTGTTACGATCATTGATGATGCTTTGGGAATGACTTGGGTGTAGATGTTGAACTCTAAGAGTTAAGTGTTTGAAACTTTCAAGAATTTTCATATTATGGCAGAAAGGGAAGTTGAGAGGAAGCTAAAGTGCTTGTGAATAGAAAATGAAAGGGAGTATACTTCTAAGGTGTTTGATGAATACTATACATTGCATGACATCAGACATGAGAAAACTAAGCCATAGACTCCACAACATAATTAGGTTATTGGAAGGAAGAACAAAATCAATGTGCAGAGATTCATTGCATGCTTGGAATATCTATGTTGCCAAAGACATTTTAGGGTAAAGCAATCTGAATAATGGTCTACCTGATAAATCGACCTACCTTAGTTCCACTAGATTATGAGATTCCTGAGAGAGCGTGAATTGGCAAGGATCCCACATATCATCATGTATGAGTTTTTTGTTGTAAGGTATTCAGATACATACCCAAGGATTAGAGAAAGTAGCTTGACTCAAAGTTTATACCTTACAACTTTGTTGGATATGGTGATGATCAGTTTGGCTTTAGACTTTATGACCTAAAGAAGTAAAAGTTGATCAGGAGTTAGGATGAGGTGTTCCGAAAGTACGAGATAGGTGTTAATAGTTTGAGTGGAGATAAATTATCATACTGCAACTCATCAGATAATATAGTTAACTCTTTGCCAATTCCTTCAACTATTGAGTAGTGTATAAGTGAAGGAGATGAAGTGTGTAATCAAACACACATTGGTGGTGATCAAATACAAGCTAATATTGATGAGTTACAAGAACCACTTCTAGACAATATCGTAGATGAATCCATTGAGGATAATGAGTAGGGGGAGCAATTGGATCCAACAGTTGATAAAACACAACTTCGAATGATAACAAGGGAGAAAAGATCATTCATAAGGTATCCAAGTTTTGAATATCTATCACTTACTACTGAGGGGGAACCTAAGAATGTGCAAGAGGTTGCATCTTGTGAAGACAAAGATCTTTGGCTCACAATTGTGAAGGAAGAGATAGATTTTTTGAATAAGAATAACATATATGAGCTTGTAAAGCTTCCAAAAGGAAAAAAGGCATTGAAGAGAAGTGGGTGTTTAAGATAAAGAGAAATCGTAACAAGCTGGTAAAGCATAAGGCAAGGCTGGCAATGAAAGGATTCATTCAAAATAAGGGTATTGACTTTGATGAAATCTTTCATCAGTAGTCAAAATGACCTTAATATGAACAATTTTGGATCGAACTACCTATTTAGATCTTGAAATTGAACAACTAGATGATAAGATAGCCTTCTTACATGGAGATTTGAAAAAGGAGATATACATGAAGCAAACAAAAGGTTTCAAAGTTAAAGATAAATAAAATTTGGCTGCAAGTGGAAAAAATGGCTATATGGCTTAAAACAAGGTCCAAGGCAAGGGTATTAGAAGTTCGATTCCTCTATTACAGATCATAGTCTCAGGGGAACCTATGCTAATTCTTGTTTGTATTTTAAGAATTTCTTAGGTGAGAACTTTACCATTCTTTTTCTTTATATTGATGATATGTTGATTATGGATCAAGACATTGGTAGAATCTAAAAGTTAAAGGAGGACTTCTTCAAGTCTTTTGATACCTGCAAAGCAAATTTTGGGCATGGAGATAACTTCAGAAAAAAAGAACATGAGATTGTAGTTGTCTCAAGATAGGTATATTGAACAAATGCTAGAAAGGTTCAAGATGTAGCATGTTAAGCCAATAAGCATGTCGTTGACATCACAATTCAAGCTATGTAAGTATGCATGTCCCTCAACAAAGAAGGAAAAATATGGTATGTCCTCTATTCCATACTCATTTGTATTTGGTCTTTGATGTATGCAAGGTGTCCACAAGGCCAGATATTGCTCAAACTATTGGAAAGGTAAGCAGATTCTTGTCAAATCTAGGGAAGATTCACTAAGAAGTAGTGAGATGGATTCTGAAATGCTTAAGAGACAAATTGAAGTGGAATTTGTGCTTTGGTAATGGTGAGCTAACTTTAGAAGGTTTTACGGAAGCAGATATAGTTGGAGATCTTGATGGAAGAAAATCCACTTCAAATTTTTCGCTCAAGTTTGTAAAGGGTAGCCATCTCATAGCAATCCAAACTACAAAAGTGGGTGGATTTATCTACATCTGAAGTAGAATATGTAGCTACAATGGAAGTTTGTAAGGAGATGCTTTAGTTGAAAAGGTTCCGTCAAGAGCTAGATGTGAAACAAGAAGACTATGTAGTATTTTGTGGTAGTCAAAGTGTTATTAACTTGAGCAAAAATACTATGTATCATTCCCATACAAATTTGAATGGTGCTGATAATGCTGGCTAAAGTAGTTCCTGAAAATAAACATGAGCTTTGTTATAAGCTTGTCGGGATGTATCTTAAGTAGATGATGGAGAATAATGTGTCTTCCCCATATTTAGGTTGGAGGGGGAGATTGTTTAGTGTTCAAACCTATTTTTGAGACTTTCGATGATCGTAGATAGCTTATGGATCATGTCTTGACTTACACGACCGTATAGCTCAATCGTGTAAGTCTCTGTAAACAAGTGAAGATACACAACTGTGTGAGGAGACCGTATAACTCTCTATAACTGTGTATGTTTGCAAATGAGGTGGTGCTGGAAAGATACATGGTTACTGAATTACATAGTCCTCTAAGAGACCGTGTAAGTGGTAGAAAATTTTATTTCATGAAATAAAAGAGAAAAAAAGTAAGCTTTTGGAGAGAGCTCAACCATGACTTCCAAAAGTGAGGAAAAACAAAAAGAGAGTAAAGAGTGTTGTATTTTCTTCCTTGTTTGATTGCTTTGGGGATTAGTTTGAGTGATTGTTGATTGTGGCATTAACTTTGGTTTCAATCCTGAACTTTGTGAAACAGCTTATTGTTTTAGCGGTGAAAGATTAACTTTTTTGTAAACCTTTATTGAGTTTAGTGGATTTATTTGTCGATTTATCTCGTAGTTTTTCTCTTCACACTGGAGAGTTTTTCAAATTAAATCGTGGTATTTATTTCATTTAGTTTCTTATTATCATATTTTTCAACTTTTGCCGCTTGAAGAGTTCTTTTGTATTGTTAATATTTGGTAATCTTTTAAAGAGTTGTCTATTTGTCCTCTAACAGAAATTAGATTAGATTTTAACCACTAAGATGAGCATGAAGCAATACAGATAAAAATTAAGGTGTCAGGGACGCATTCTATTTGGTTTGTGTGGCAATCAAATGGCAATCACGTAATGAACTCCAGCATTTCTCATTCATTAATTGAGAATAAAATACTATTGGTTTAGGCTACCTCAAAACAGCAGTACTTTAAATACATAGTGTTAGAATATATTTTATATATTCTTTGTTTGATTTTGACATTTTAAATTGAACATATAAGAGGTGAATTTTATGTTTTATTAGAAGTTCAAATAGCTAATGGGATATGGTATCTACGTGGATTTGTTTTATTAGAAGTCAAATTAGATAATGGGCTGCGTGGATTTCTATTTGATTTGAAAAAGGAGTCTAAGATACATATGTGACAAGGATGAAAACCTAATATTCTATCTGCAGTTTTTTGTTATTGAGTGAGTGTGGTCACGTGGAAAAGGATTTTGCTGACTGCGCATATGAGTACTTTGAGCTGAATAACACATCTTGAATTTGTCTTATGTTATATTTTTGATGTGCGTGTGTGAGATAACTTGGTGGAGGTTTAGTGAGTATTAATGACTCACTTGAGAAACACAGCTCACATTGGTTTTTGGGTTTATGGCTTTGAGGGATAAGAGATAACATTGTTGCTGGAATTTTTGGTGTATGCGTGGGTGTCTTGCAAAGGCGTTAATTGAGCATGTCTCCATATATATATAGCTGAAGGAATTGTGAGAATCAACTGGTTATCTTTGTGCTGGAATTTCTGTGGATTACATCACTTGGGCTGAATGGTTTTGTGCTGCGTTTTCTTTGATGTGTTGTCGTGATTAGCTCATTGTTATTGCGACAACTTCTAGATCTATTTCAGTGGAGCGAAACTTATCGGGAAGTTGTTCTTGTCTATCTCAAGTGTATTTTAGTTTTCGCTCTTAATTATTTTAATCATTTGAGTTGTTCATTTAATTATCTTTATTATTAAATACTGTTGAGAAAATTCTCTGTTGAGGTTAGTACAAGGTGGTCGTACTATTGGGTGTGAAACTCTTTCACGGGTAGTTAAGTTGTGGGATAGTGTCAAGGGTTGAGTGGTGTCGGCTCAGTAAAGCCTTAGGTAAATCTATTGGACTTTCGTGAAAGTGATTAAGTTGGGTGAGAGCCCTGCAGAGGTAGACAATATGTGTTGAACTGCGTTACCAAATTTTTGGTGATTTTATTATTTTAGTTTTACTTGTTTTTATATTTTATTGGTGCCAAAAAATTTGCGAAAAGTTTGCGAAATAATTAACCCATTCGATTTTTTCACATAGTATAGCTATATGTTCTATAGATAGGAAAAAAGAAACAAATGAAAAAGAAGAGGAATAAATAAAAACAGATAGAGATTGTGATGAGTAGGAGGGGGCGGTGACAGCTTGGTTTACTGGACCAAGTATGACAGGTTGCTGTGAATGAGTTAAATGCAGTGGCAGAGCGTTCGCTGAGAGTTAGTTACTCATTTCCTCCCCATTCCTCTTATTAATTCTTAACTTTACCTACCTCTCTTCACTTGTATCTCCTCAACTGTATTCATCTACCTTGTTACAGGAGCTAAACACAAGGAGCAAGGCATTTTCAGGGTTGTGTCCTGTCGTTTCATTTGGTGTTAACGATTCAGATTTTCGAGTGTAACGTGACAGGGCCAGCAAGTTGCAATAGTTAAATGTGCCTGCTTGGTTATACCAATTCCAGACCCCATGTCTATTGGCCATCGCAATCAAAACTTTCCTGCCAGTACCATGTTTTGTTACAACCGATAAGGGAAGTTTTAGGCTTAAAAGACCAGATATGGGTCTAATTTGACAACTACACTACCATCTAATTTCATGTTGTAAGAAGCGTCGGGGACTGAAGCCTATAATTAAAGCACACAAAAGAAAGCTTAAAGACCTGATTTAAGGGTAAATTTGCCCTAATGAAGGAGAAAGTACAGTGAGTTTGAGGCAAAAGCAAAAAAGCACATTTATTGACTTCAACGACCATGGAGCTCATGAGTGACGAAGACCTTGTGTGAAATAACTGTAAGCTATCTATCGAGTCCAAAAAGCAAGCCAGACCGAGAAGACCGTGCAAATTATGGAAGCTTAATTTTATGGCAAAAATGACCTTCAATATGTGTACAATTCCTTTTTCACCGTAAAAAAGAAAGTAAGTTGGAGGATTTCTCTTTTAGGTTGGTGAAAAAGACAAATCGACAAAGATGACCGGGACAGCATTATTTACTCGCAAAGAGTTGGTGGTTATCACATGGCACTATTTACTCATATGGTGTTGTCTTTCAATGACGTAAACTTCACGCAACCTAGATCGAGCAGAGCGCCCAGTGAGAGTCCCGCTCAGGGCCTCAGACTCTGGCTGGACGTTTTATAGGCTTGGGCCTAGTTTAACATTCGTCATATGCCTAAAGAAGCTGGCTGGCTGGCTAATGTTGTTAAGATTTTGGTTGACCCAACAAATCTTAATTTTAAGAATTTAGCCGGGTACTGATCCAAATACTAAACTTGAAGCTTGGCCTAATAATTTTCCACTTCTGTAGGCATAGTTCAAAGCACAGTCAACCATCACTTATCATACCCTCTTCCGTAATTAATATTCCAATATCCTTCAATTTGACAACGAACATTGCATTTATAATTTTCTACCTACCTTCACTTGTAAATCGGCTAGCCAAACACGTAAAGTAATTTAAGGGAAATTAAACTACTTGCTAATTGCTGGTATAGTTGACTTCTAATTCTTTATCTTCTTTAAAGATTAGAAGACTATCCATCAACTATTCTCTACTCATTATATCTCTTCCGTCCTCTGAAAGAATTAAATGTTGGATAATTTTGTCCTATCTCATAAAGTTGGATACTATTAATTACATTTTTGGTTTTTTTAATAACCTATCGGTTAAGTTATGTAGTTTGATCCAGATAAAGATAATAAAGTGGCTCAATAAATAATCTAAATTAATGAGCCAAAGTCCGTGTAAAAAATAGATCTCAATCAATGTAGACCGGACCCATATCAACTTTGTAATGGGGAAGCTCAATATGGGTGCTATATATAAAGGTTAAGGTCTCTTACTGTTACTAATATCAATCGTAAGCATAAAGATTCTCTAACCCATTAAGAGACTTACGTTTTGAGAAAACGGTAGAAAGATCTTACCCGCATCCCAAAGAGCAGTTCCTATAAAGACAACGATGGATTTGCGATCATTTCATCTTCAGAAAACTCGTTCGAAATTATGGAGACCGAAATAAGGTATTTTCATATTTCTTCATTTCTTGCCCTTTCACGTTCGATCTGGGATACGTAACTAAGGTATCGTTACGTATTACATAAGGTATCAGAGTATAGACATGATCAGGTAGTTAAAAGCGGATATTTTTCAGTTTTCTCTTCATAAGGTTTTTGGAGATTTAACTTTTGTTTCTTAGTTTTTTCTTACTTTCTATTGCATGAAAGAAGTATACATGTGTTTAGCCTTGAGAAACGGGAAACGAGCCCGGGAGTGTGAAAAATTGACCCGACTTGACGGTATATAGTACTGCCCCGAGGGGTACTACGCCTAGCACCTACGATGCACGAGCCAGACATGGGTCAACACGTGGGTGAACAGTGTTACGCTAGGCATTAGATAAGCACATGTGGGCATGCACAACACCCGTCGTGCACTATTGAGGCTCGTCGCTGGGCAGCGAGTGTAGTACACGCACCACACATCTCCACTCCTGACGTCATGCCAACATTAGCGGATGACGTCAGTGCTACTGTGTGCTGACGCATTTATTGGCCCCCAAATTTTTTCTTGATTAATTAAGCATGATTTAAATGAATTATAAGGTTTGATGGATTGATTTTTGGAGCTATTTATTTATGTCAACGTCAGTAGGATTCTTATGGCATAGGTTATTTTGATTAAAGGTTTAAAGTGGTATGATGTTATAAGGGCAAATTGGGCATGACATTTAATGGCATGAGACATAAGGCATTAGGCGAAGGGCAAAATGGACATTTGCATTCTCATTTAGGGTATTAAGAGAAGAAGAAAATGTGTCTTGCATTGGAGAAAAGAAAGAAACATGGATGAAGGAGAAAAAGAAGAGAAAAGAAGAAGAAAAGAAAAGAGGAAAGCTAGGGTTTGGAGATTTTTGAAGATTTTGAAGCATCAACAAGTAAGTACAAGACTCAAACCTTCTTGAATGATAGTTAAAACTGAAAATGAGGAGGAATGATATAGGAATTATTTTTTAATCTTCTAGGGTTAATGATTATGTTGTTTTTGTGGATGATTTTGGGTTCGAATGAGCTTAGAAATGAAGTAGGAATGATGGTTTAGGGTTAAGGTAGGTTATATTTGAAAGATGGGAAGTATATAAATGAAGAATGTCGAAAAATAGGTTTTTGGAAGGTTACTAGACATGTTCGCCGAGGCGAACTTTTGCCCTCGCCCGACAAACTCCAACATTTTTTCCACGACGAGCTTTTGATTTCACCACATCAAAATTTTGTTTTCCTACACAGACATACCTCGGTATTTTGGACATAAATTTTGTTGTAGATGTTCAAATGAGGTTATTTTTTATTCATTGTAAACTAGAGACACAGGGCTACAAGTTTTATGAAGAAATTAACTTTGAATTCAATCTTTAAAGTTCTAAATGTTTGGGTGGAAGTTGAGTATAGAATATCGTTCCAGCATAAGGATAGTCCCAATATGTTTGGAGTATAACTTTCAGATTTCTAAACCAAATTGAATGAGTTTGGCATCATTAGAAACTTAAGACAATGGGGAACATTTTTCTATAGGAGAATATTATCATATTTTTCCATTTACTTGATCAGAGTGATCATGGAAAATTGACCAGAATGTTTGGACTTTTGGAAGAGTTTGAGTTTTTAGAATTTATCTTAGTGAATATGCAATATATGGGTCCTCAAATT
>JANVCL010000009.1:11970197-11985195 GCA_026546855.1 Erythroxylum incrassatum
ATAGGATTAAATGGATCCCGATGAGATTGGGATATGTCCCGATGAGATCGCGACATCGATATTGCTGAAACAGGTCTCCGGTGTTTTTTCCATACCGGGACCGGTAGGCCGGTAGGACCGACCCCAGTGTGACTGGACCACTTCAACAATTATATATATATATATATCAATTAATTAATTAAGGAATTAATATATATATATATGAGATCATCGTTGATAAGCAAAGAAGGAGAGGAGACCAAGTCAAACATCATGATTAAATTGATTATTTAATTGTTATATGTGACTAATGTGGATGGCCTCCTTTCCTTAGCTTTTAATATCTTTAAAAGTTAAAGATAAGTATAAAAAGGATGATGGTCGACGGTGGATATAGAGAATAAGAGAGGTTTTTCAAAACTTAAGTGTTAAGTTTCTTGAAAGAGGGAGCTTCCTCTCATTTTGCTACACGATATTCTCTCCTCCTCCGAGCTCCTCCACCATCGTCTTCTCTTTGCTCTCCAAGAATCAAGGTAAGAGCTAACACTATTTCCTTTATTCTAGCTATTCCCGGGTCAAAAGAGTTTGCCCTGGTTAGGTTCTCCGACCTCTGCGTGGATACCGTTAGAGACGGTTTCCTTTAGTCGTTATGGTTTGACATCGTTATATAGACACAAAGATCCTGGCTTTCGGGAAGGTCCCGGAACAAAATTTTTTGTTTTTCCGCACCGTATGCATGTGATGTACGCACCGAAATTTTCCTACAGAATCGGTTATCCTTACTGAGTAGACAACTTACCTCTTGGCATTATTTTTTCAGGAGATCAAGTGATTGTTGAACTGACAGAGTGAAGATTAAATGAGGCCAACAGATTAATTGAGTAAAGTTATTTGATTGTATATATCTCTTAAAGTGACAATTTGGGTAGCTATGTTGTATAGAATATTTTTATATTTGACAAATAATCCTTTCTTTTAAAACTAATGACGAATTTGATGATTAATAGTATGTTTTGGAAACTATTTAAAAATTTGTGGTTTAAGCCGTTACACAGAACATGCAAAAATTTCCTGAAAACAATAATGGGTAATGGCAGTACTCCGTACATGGCTACGTTGGGCTATTGTTGAATATTAGTGTTGGTGGTTTAATTTGAAAATTGGGGAAGCTTTGTTTTCATGCGACTATAAATTAAGATGCTTAGGGTGGGTTAATGGAGTAAATTGCTTGGATGGATAGTATTAGTAACATGCAAAGGCAGACATCTCACCGTTAGGGTTGGTTTCGTGAGAATAAGCAAGAAGACTTAAAGTGGTTGATGATTATGGGAATTAGCAAGCAAAGAGGAAAATCAATGGGCAACTGATCATTGGAGCAATTGAGACGAAGAATTGACGCATGAATTAGGTGAAGAAAGCATATGAGGCGGGAGACAATGAAAGGATATCTACCCAACTTCAAAAAGCTTGCTTCAGGAAGGAGACAGGCAAAGTGAATTAACAAAAGCTCCGTTTACGGTGTTTCAACGCATAATGAATTAAAGGCCTATGTACAGTGTTTCAAGAAGCAAAAAGATTGAAACCTGATCAGGACCGCAAGTTTACCAAGAATAACAACTGGATTGCTCTGTGAAAATTTCCCTTCATAAAAGCACCAAAATTTGCCAATTCGTTATTTAGAAATTTAAGGAAGATGTTCTCTAAATACAAAATTAAACAATTATTAATTTTCCCACTATCATATATACAGTTCTAAAAGACTTTTAAAAAATTAATAATGATAAGAAGGTTACGGATTTAATGAAATTTTTAATTATATTATTAAAAACATATTGATAACAAGAAAAAATAAATGTTGTTATTGTGCTTAATTTTTCCACTTAAAGAAACAGCTCGTCTCAATAAATAACTTTTATTGTAATATTGGATTTCCGTCGTTGTTGATGACTTTTGGCACGCAGTGGTGTGTTGCTTGTTACTAAAAACGATTTCTGCAGGTGAAACTTGACATGTTACCGCATTTCGTTAATTCTCTATTAATGACATTGTTAAAGAGCGAGCGATCCAGAGTAGTAACTTGCAATAACTGTGGACAAATGGGATGACGTGTAGACTGTTGTTTCCCAACAAACCTACCTACAATACTGGGTCCTAACTGCGAAAGGGCTGACCAGAATTTGTAACCACGCATTGGAGTTGAAATCGCCTAGTTCATGCCCTGGCATCTCAAATTAACCCACATGGCACCCAATTCCCTGAATATAAAATCCGAATTTGTAAAGTTCTTCCTCACAAAAATTAAGCTATAACTGAAACCAGCCAGTCATACACTTGATACCCTACTTAATGGCAAGCTTATCTTTTACTACTTCCCTTCCCACCTATGGCAGAGTCGGTGCTCTACTCATTAAGAAGCCTTGGAGCTCCAGGGTTTTTGTCCCCATTATCACAAGGCAATTTCAGGTGTAGTGCAATTATCTCTCGTCAGCTCATAATTTTATACAATACAATGAAAAGCAAGGGTACATGATAATTAGTACGTTTGTATCATTTGGCAGGCGTGCTTACGAAAGGATCTGGCCTCAATGGCATTTGAACCACCAAAACAGGCGGCTAATGAGGCCAAGAAAGTTGGCGAAGAACTGAAAAACAAGGCTACTTCCGCTGCCGATGATGTAATTGATAGCTTTCATTCTCTCATGAAGAATCTTCTGAAGCTCTAAATTATATTTGATTAATCATCACATTCATTATAAACGTTCTAATTGCGGTGGGTTTTGGACTACTGCCATAGTTATAATTGATGTGGGTACATTTGCAACTATATAACATGCTCAGTTACCATATTTTAGTGGTCGCAACAGCCCTTTAAAATAAATAATTACCATTGAAGTCGTCAATTTAAAAGCACATATAATCGGCAGGCAACCCAGAAAACAAAAGACGCTGCAGGAAATGTGTCGAGGGCAGCACAGGACCTATCGGAGAAGGCGAAGCAAACGGTGCAGGATGCTTGGGGAACAGTTAAAGATACCACGGAGAGAATCAAAGACTCCGTAACAGGGAAAGCTGAGGAATCCAAAGAATTTATCAAGGAAAATGCTGAAGCCGCCAAGCGCAGCATGAACACCAAGAATTGATCTTTGAAAACTACTCTTGTGTGTTTAAGTAATTTTGACCAGTCCGTCAATTCCTTGCTTCAATACATGCTTCCGCTCGTTCTCCCCATTTCCAGTTGCTCTACTTGGTGTCATATATATGTATTGTCATTTTTTTCTGCATTGGCCTACCAGCTCATATGAACATCAAAAACTCGATGTTTATTATCCAGATCATTAATAAAAATGACTATATATTACCTTGCAACGAAATCGATTATTGGTTCTATTTCAATCATATACTGACTTTTCTCAATTGCATGTTCTATACCTTCGCATATTATTAATTACGTATCAATTTAAACTTCTTCCATAACGTTCCTTTATTTTTCCAATATCAACAAATTTTAGTTGTAACAACACGTCGTAACACTAATCAAAATAAAATAACTAGATTACTACTATAGCAATAGTGAGTCTAGGTCGATCTTGCAAAGAGTGTGTGTAAAGTTGTTGAAATGAAATTAATCGGTATTTAGGAAAAGGGAGGTTGGATTTTAAAATATAAAAATAAAATAAAATTAACATAACGAAAACAAATTAAAGAAAACATTCAAAAAATGATAAGAGTGGGGAATTTAGTAGGGACCGGATCCTTTGGTTCAATTTCAGCCTACACCCTAATTAAGCAATTTTCATTGATTTATTGTTCTCAAACCTCTCTTGACAACTATTAATCGTGGGTTAATAATTAACCTAAGCTTTCTCTTAAGTTTGTTTAATCAAGATACGATCGTTAATTAAACCTAGCTACCGAATAATCTAGAATATGGTCTCTAGATTTAATTAGGCAATAGCATTACAAATTAGAAAAAATGATTAATCAAGATAATAACTATATACGATGCGTCATTGAACCTAGGTTATGTTATCCCTAACGATTACGAATCATTAATTGCTACATATGAATTTAACATAACAACTACGAATTACATCGAAATTTTAGCAATGGGTTTGCAAATAAATGATTCAATTAACGAATTAAAATCAGCTTTTCACAATACTCAATTCAATTAACATAAGATAATATAATCCATTCCTACTGAGAGAAAGAAATAACTAAAACAAAGAAAAACACTTAACTCGGATCATTGACGTCAATATCACCTCTGAATCGACGTTAGGACATCTAGCCCTCTATGAATTTATCATAAGAAAATGCTTCAGCCTCCATTCAATGTCCCAACCGAAACCCCCTAAGTTATTTCTTCACTGCGCCTCCAAGCTCTCTTATGTCGCTAGCTTCTCTCTACTATACACCGATGTGACGAATAAACATTGGTGGTCCATCTTACTGTTCACGTTTAAAACCCTTACAAACATTTGCTCTTGAAACACATCCCTTGTCTACGTTACCCAGACGTCATTTCCTGCTTCATGCTACGTTGTTTTGTTCCTAGTTACTCCTTGCTTCTGCTTGTGTTTAATCTCCTGCCTTGTCCTCTTGCACTGAGTTCTTTTCATCTTACACTGTCATTTTTATCTCTTTTTCTAGTTGTCCATCTTCATTCACTGTTCTTTTCAATTTTTTTTTCTTCTTTTAATTTTCTTCTTGTCTTTTAATTTTCTTCTTATTGCTCCATGAAGACAAGTGAAAATTAATCTTCAAAAAATGACCAAAATGTAAAGCTTTTGATTCACTTTAACTTCTTCGCTTCCGAATTGTGTCTAAAATTACATACGAGTCAAAATTAGTATCTTAAGCAATTTCATGTCCTTAATCGCTAAGTGTTATGAAATAATTAAATAATCTATTAAGCACCTATCAATTTCACCCACACTTAGCTTTTAGCTGTTGTAATACCCATATACCCCCTAGAAGGATATATGGATGCCACATAGAGCAATACAAACAAACTAGCGCAATCAAAATCTTCCATAAAACATTTTAGGTAAACATACATTAAATTACATTGAACTTAAAACAAACTTACGTTAAATCCCAATCCAAACTAATGTTTAGTTTTTACAAAAGTACAAACAAATTCAAAATTTATATACATCAGACACAAGCCAAAATCAAACTCAAAATTTACATTATGATCAAAACAAAACTCATACTCCTTTGGCCTATGCGGTTGACTTTTTCCAGTCTTTACAAATGTCTCTCAGAACCTAAACGGGGCAAATCTACTGCCTTAAGTATATAGCTTAGTGAGTAATAACTAAACTATGCATACACTGATAATAAAATATACTAAGCCAAGTTATAGTATAAGTAAACAATAAATTTCAGAACAAATAATAGAACTGAGTATCAAAAAAGGCATAATTCCCCTTAGGTTAAAACATAACTTTTTTTATATAAGAATCCAACATATATCAGAATACAAATCAGATGTCTGCTAATCTGTCAATAGAAGTGGGTAACGGGACTTATACAGGAGATACCTTAATTAGCATAATAAAACAGGAGAGACTTATGTCTCAATAGCAGGAGACACCGAAGTGTCAATAACAAATGACACCAAAGTGTCAATGACAGGAGACATCGAAGTGTCGCAGGAATAGTTGTAGACCCTTCTAGGCATGCCTATTATCCATAATTAGGACTTAACAGTTTTAAAAACAGAACAGATTCATATATTCAACAACTTGGACATTCCTAATTCAATATACTTAAATAACGTAAGTCAAATCAATTCAATATCAAACATAACAAATGAAGATGAAACTATCTTATATTACTCACAATAGCTCCCTTCTGGTTTATTACCTTGAAGTCCTGGCAATATCTGGCAATGGTCGTTCAACGTGCTCGTCTATAACATTTAACACATACGCATATCACTATTGTGCACGATTATGAATTCATTTATGCATATTCATGTATACTGAATACGTACAATGCATGTTTATGACAAATTTCAGGTTTTTTTATCATTAATCTAGTCATATTATTCAATCATATTGAGCAATATGCAAAACTATGACATAATGTTCTTAAGTTAGAATAGAATTCTTAACTTAATTTCAGAATAGATTATGAAATTCTTAAAATCAGAATTACAATTTTACTTCTTCAGGACATTTGTAGCTTTATGTTTCTAGTTTAATTAGAATCAAGAATCATCTCATTTGGAGCTTTACATATCAAGATATAAGTAAAATACTGAAGTATGTTTAGTGGAATATTCCAGGTCATACTATTCCAACAGATTCCCTCACTTTCATTCAATAAATCTTTTTCAAATCAATTCATAAGGCTATTAATTTTTATGGACAGGTAAAAAAATTTGTTAGGAATCTATTGGTTCAAGAATCAAGTCATTTGGATGTCGGGAGAAGAATTTATGGCAAAAGATCAAAGGATGTACAATTTTGAGAAAACCTTTGGGTGCACGATCGTGCATGAGCACGATTGTGCATCACCAATTGCCATTGGAAAGTCCGATCATTGCACATTCCATCTTTCTTCATCAGAGTCATGATCGTGCCTTTATACATTAAAACACGCCTATTTTTCTCCTCTCATTGTATGGTCGTGCATTTCCTCATAAATAACCCACCAATTAAATCACTCACGGACGTGCGACATTATGCACGCTCGTGCATGCCTATCCATAGTCATGCAATGGCACCAGTCTTCCATTTATTTCTTTTATTCCTCCATTCTTTCCATACTTTCTCACTCCTAAATCATATATTTTGCATTTCTATATCCAGTACAATCTCTAAAAAAGTCAGATTCAGGCTTACTCTTTAAACACCAAAAATCCGAAACTATACACATACTAAACTATACACATACTTCCTCTCTCTACTGTATTTTCCATATTTTCTCACTTCTTCCTTCTTCAATTAACACATATAACACTTAAACCAATTCTTCTATCTTCAATTTAGCTCAACAACACAAAACAAATAAAAAATCCAAGCTTTAATCTTAAACATCAAATTTTCGTATAGTCATTCACATAATTTCCAGTTTCTGCATTTGTTCCATTTCTATACACACTCAAATACTCAAGCATATACAGTGAGAAATAGAGCATCTATTCATTGAGTTTCATGAATTTCCATACTCTTCTATATTTCACAACACTCATTCAACTTAGATGTGTTCAATCAATTCCATATTCACGTACTGCTGCTATTCTCATACATTCACAACTTCAATTCCTCATCTAAGTCATTTAGCATATTAATTCACCAAAATTATATTGCTTAAACTTCCCATGTATGTATTCGTTTATACGTTAAAACATCATCAGAGTTATTTACTTAATTTAGCTGAACTTCTAGCGCAAAATTGTAGATTATTCAAGTCCTACTAAATACATAAAAATCAACGCAAACTATTCACAAACAGCTAGTTTTCTGGCAATTTGATGAACACATATGGTTTCAAGCAAAAATATAGAGAAAGAGTTCTGAAGCATTTCGGTGAAGAAACAACAGTTTCCCACACAAAGGACGTGACTACGTGTGTTAAAAATATATTGCCACACATCACATTTTGCACGTAAACCGACCACATGTCATACTTCATTTGTCTTTTAGTCTAAAAATACTCCAAATTCCAAAATACTCAAAACGTTACCAAAATTGTCGAATCTAGTCCAATTTAAATTTTCAAGACAATATAATCAATAATTCCCATTTATAACTTAATTTTACCCAGAAAATGTCAAGAATGCATGTACAATTATTTATATGTGGCAAAAATACATATGCATATATTAATGAATACTCAAATATGCAAAGCACTCAATATTCTAACCCCTAACGTGGGACGCTACAATTTTTCCCTCCTTAAAAAATTTCGTCCTCGAAATTCATGCCTGATCCAAATAGTTGTTGTAGATACTGAGCTTTCATGGTTTTTTCTAGTTCCCACGTTACTTCCTCAAATCCATGGTGGTGTTAGAGTACTTTAACCAAAAGTATTAGCTTGTTCCTAAGTTGTTTGAGTTCTTTAGCTAAGATAGAAATTGGCCCTTCTTCATAAGACAGATCTGGTTGTACTTGAATTTCTTGTACGAGAATCTTATGTGTATCATTAGACCGATATCGTCTCAGCATAGAAGCATGGAACATGTCATGTAACTTAGCCGCTTCTTTAGGAAGAGCTAACTGATAAGCTATTAGTCCGACTCTTTTAAGAACTTCATAAGGACCAATGTATCACGAACTAATTTACCTTTCTTACCAAATCGAAGTATATTCTTCTACGGTGACCCTTTTAAGAACACCTTATCGCCTACTTGATATTCGATATCCCTCCTTTTTAAATCAGCATAGGATTTCTGGCTATCACTGGCATCTTTCAACCTATTTTGAATAATCTGAACCTTCTTTAGTATCTCTCACAATATCAAAACCAATCATCTTGTTTTCACTCAACTCAGTTCAACATATCGGAGTTCTACACCTTCTACCGTACAACGCTTCATAAGGTCCCATATCAATGCTGGTTTGATAATTGTTATTGTAGGCAAACTCCATCAGAGTCAAATAATAGAGCTTTTATTAGTAGAGCTTTTCTGAGAAGAGTTTTTCTACGAAGCTAGCTGCTGTTTGGCTGTCAATTAAAAAACAACTTTTTTAAAAGAGCTTCATACAGTAGACTATTTGGTAACATAAAAATAAAAGCACTTTTATTAATTTTAACTATACCTTATTTTGTAATAAAATTATTTATACATATAAATAATATTTAAAGTATATCAAACAATATGCAAAGCACAATACATATTAGGTTTACATTTGATTTGAAATAATTCATCTACTATTAGGTATTTTATGAAATGAATGAGTTTACACTTATTTTACAATTGATTGACAAATTCACTTCCATTTTGTAGGAAATTATTTAAAAAGATGTCTCATTTTCTTGTAGGAAATAAAACTAATATAAAAAACAAATATTAAAACATATAAAAAATTAAATAATATTATAATCCCAAAATAAATATTCAAGTTAAGTAAATAGTTAAACACATAATAAATTATGCATTTTATTGTAATACAAGAAGATTTGCAATATCTTCCCTCGTATCATTCATCTCGTTATTTTGTGATTAACTACTCTCTTGTGCCTAGCAAGATCTCTAAAATTTTCCTGAATATGAAACTCTTCCCTATATTCTCCACCATAAAATGCTACACTTTTCGAATTGGTCCTCAAACGTGAATAAAGCTGCTGATATTCACCTTCCAATTGTTGTTCTTTGGACATTAGCTTCCAAAAAGCAGGAGAGAAGTTTTTAATCATGGGTCCTGCTCCCAGTACATAGCCCTGAAGACCAATAGCACATGAAAAAGATTCCATAATCATGAAAGACAGAAAAAATATTGAAATTAATATCTTATACCAGTATCCAAAAGCAATATTTTGGGCTAGTATAAGAACACTAGCGCCAAGTGTAAAGGAGGCATTTGGCAACTGTTGTCAAGTCTTCCTGTACAAGCTCACTAAGCTCTGAACTTAATCTTGGCACATCACTAGCAATTTGTTGTTCAAGATTGGTAACCCGATCATCAACGTTTGATATCTTATAATAGGCTATGTTTTGGAAAGAAAAAATCAAGAAAATTGAGTACATATATTCCAACGTTAAACAAAGATGGTATATTCTTTAGTTAACATCTAAACAAAACTGGTTTTGGCTGAAATGTTAGCCAATGTTCTAAACTGAAGACTGTGATGGTGAATATTGGGCACTAACTTGCAACTACCAGAGCTTTGACAAAGCAGAATTTCTTAAAATTAGTACCTGTACATAATATCTCCAAGCTCTCCCATCAACCAGTGGGAGAGCAGAAAATGCATACATACGCAAAAACATCACTGAAAATGCAATGACATTATCTTAAATAAGATCATAAATCTTTTGCAAGCAAAGAGTCCACTGAAAAAAGGCAAAAAAATCCAATACAAGCTTACAACAAATGAAAAAACTAGAACCAAATTGCAACATTCAACTGACGTAACTGAATATCTTACATGTTGGCAAAGTTTATCCTCAGATTAGGAAAGAAAAGTTACATGTTGATGTAACTTCGGACCAGCCAATCTCGCCTTATTCCATTTTTTCTAGGGGCTCCAACCCATGTATCCATTTATACTATCTCACCCTTGGAAACAACTTCTTTAGATAAATTGTTAGGTCCACTTCGGTTTTAGGTTTTTAGTGACTCTTACTTTCCTTAGACATCGCAATTGGTTGTCACTAATTTTTCTATTTTCATATGACAATATTAAAAGCATTTGAACTCCAATATGCCTTTGAAGCTATTTCTAGGATATATGATGATACAGTGCACAACACAATGCAAGTACATAATAAAATATTTCTTAAAAAAAAGTTACTGAAGTTAGTACTCCTAGTGGGTTCTTAGGTAGCTCTCCAGGTTTGAATCAAATCTCTTGCTAGTCCCAAATGGTAATTTAAAGATGAAAAAACATTTAAGCAAACAATGAAAGAAACATCCCTCTTCGTTTTTGATAACTATTGTAATCATTGAATTAGATTGCGTGGAAATGACAATTAGGAGCAGGACTTACCAGATTGGATAATGATCAACTTGAACATGCATTATTGAGACAACCCAGATGAGATTGTTCCTAACCATTTCATGCGTGGCTCCAAATCCATTGCCCAGAAGTCTCGACATCCACACATGGTTCAGTGTTGTTTCCTACATTACTTAGGAATACTTATAAGAAAGCTTTTTGTCGCAGTAACGTTCAACGCATGTTGTAAAGTTCAATTGGAAATATAATCAAACAATTGGCATGCAACAACTCATTTATTATAGAGAGTTAAAGGTGACCTTACATCATTCAATCAACAAGAAAGAATTCTAGTGATTGCATTCCAAGAATGAAAAGATGAACTGCAAACGTCATTGGATAAGCAGTATGATCGGTCGTAGGTAGAAAACTAGAAAAGCAGTATGATCGGTCGTAAGTGATAAGCAGAAGATTACAGGACAATTAGAAAAATATCATTGGTCATAGGTAGAAAGAATAGTCGGAGATACAACAATCACCTCAAAATACAATCATACATTACCGAATAAACGATTCATCCAGAAAATGACATCAACAGATTGATTAATGGAAGCAACTAACATCAGAAAAAAAGAAACTAATAGATAGAGAAATGACAAAAAAGCAAAAGAAAGCATGTACCTGAAATGAACCAAGTGAATATGGGTTGTGTCCCTTGAGAGACCGGTGGTTACTTTTCTCATGTGAAGATTGGTTTGCAAAAGAACCATGGAAGACAAAGAATTGTGGAAGATTTGCAATAAAGGTATAAACGTTAGATATGTTATAAACGTAAGTTACGAAAAATGGTCTACCCAAAAAAGCTAAAATGAGGGGCTTTTTCTAAAAAGTTCCAAATTTAAGCTTCTTAAAAAGCTATATTTTAGCTTTTAAAAAGGTGTTTTTAGATTTTGCAGCCAAACACTCATTTTTCGTAAAATTAGCTTCTGCAGTAGAAAAAGTGCTCTTTCACTCTCCAAAAGTTGAACCAAACAGGCACTAAGTATCCCAACTCCTTGGAAATTCTAATACACAACCCCTAAGCATGTCTTCTAATATCTATATAACCATTCAGACTGTCCATCTGTCTAGGAATGGAAAGCAGTACTGAACTTAACTTGAGTTCCCAGAGTCTTCTGTAATCTTTTCCAGAATCTCGAAGTAAATCGAGGATCACAATCAGAAATGATAGACAATGGTACTCCATGCAATCTCACTATCTCATTCACATATAAATATGCAAGCCTATCCAAAGAATATTCAGGACGAACAGGCAGAAAATGAGTAGATTTAGTAAAATTATCCACAATTATCCATACTGCATTATGTTTTCTTTAAGTAAGAGAAAGTCCAGTAACAAAGTCCATGGTAATGTTATCCCATTTCTATTGAGGAATAGAAATAGGATGTAACAAACCAGATGGAACTTGGTGTTCAGATTTCACCTACTGACATGTCAAACATTTAGCTACATAATCCACAACATCTCATTTTATACCTGACCACCAATAATGTTGCTTCAGATCTTGATACATCTTGTTTCCGTTAGGATGCATAGTAAAGACTATATTATGAGCCTCAAACAATAATTTTCTCTCCAGTTCATCGTTAGCTAGCAAACATAACTGATCTTTATAATAATTCACCATCTCCTTTCACTAAAAAATTAGGTTGCTTACCATCCCGAGTAGCCGAGATAAGTTATTGCAACTTATCATTAATTTCTTAGCATCATAAATCTTTTATCTCAAAGTAGGCCTTGCTTTCAATTGAGATATGTAAGCTCCTTCAGATACACATTCCAATCACTCTACTTTATAGATAATGTGGAAATGGTCTTCTGACTCAAGGCATCAGCTACGATATTAGCCTTACCCGGATGGTAGTTGACAATACAATCATAGTCTTTAAATAATTTCAACTAATGTCGTTGTCTCAGATTGAGTTCTTTTTAGGTAAGTAAATACTGCAGACTCTTATGACCTATGAAAATTCTACACCGTTCCCCATACAAGTAATGCCGCCAAATTTTCAAGGTAAACACTACTACTGCAAGATCCAGATCATATCTAGAGTAATTATGTTCAAGTGTCTTTAGTTTCCTACAGGCATAAGCAACTACCTTTCCATCTTGCATTAAAACACAACCCAAACCATTTCTAGATGCATCGCTAAACTTAACATACTCCTTACTAGAAGTAGGTTGGACTAATACAGGAGCTTCAGTAAGCATACTTTTCAATTGATCAAAACTACTCTGACATCTATCAGACCATTCATATTTCACTTCTTTCCACAACAATTTAGTTAAAGAGGATGCTATCATCGATAACCCCTTCACAAATCGACGATAATAATCAATCAAACCTAGAAAAATTCTCACTTTTTTCACATTCAGTGGTAGCTTCCAGTTAACAATTGCTTCTATCTTACTAGGATCAACTCTTATTGCTTCAGAAGAGGCAACATATCTTAGAAAATATACCTCTTGAAGCCAGAAATCACACTTGCTTAAATTAACATACAAATGTCTTTCCCGTAGGGTCTGTAACGCAATTCAAAGATGCTCAGTATGATCAAGTTCATTTTTAGAATAGACTAGGATATCATCTATAAACATCACAACGAACTAGTTTAAATAAGGTCTTAATATTTTATTTATCAGATCCATAAATGCCGCTGAAGCATTAGTTAACCCGAATGGCATTACTAGGAATTCATAATGTCCATATTGGGTCCTAAATGTAGTCTTCAGTACATTCACATCCTTTACCTGAAGCTGATAATACCCTGATCGTGGATCTATCTTTGAAAACACTCCTGCATCTTTCAACTGATCAAACAGGCCTTCAATCCTGGGCAATGAATACTTGTTCTTCACTGTGACTCTATTTAATTGCCTGTAATCAATACACATCCGCAAAGTACCATCCTTTTTCTTAACAAACAAGAATGGTGCTCCCCACTGTGAGATACTGGGTCGTATAAACCCTTTATCTAGAAGCTTTTGCAGCTACACCTTTAACTCCTACAATTTAGTAGGAGTCATTTTGTACGATGCTCTGGATATAGGAGCAGTGTTAGGCATAACTTCAATAGACAACTCCACTTCCCTTTCAGGAGGGAGTCCAGGTAATTCTTCAAGAAATACATCTGGAAATTCTTTCGCCACAGGAATATCTAGCAATGTACCACCGTCCTTCTTAAAATTAAACACAAAAGCTAGATATGCTTCAAAACCCTTCCTGAGGAGCTTTCGAGCTTGCATAACAGATACCACATTAGTTAAAAAACAAGTGCGGATGCCTTGCAATACCATTTTAGGGTGATCAGGCCCCCTAATTATAACTGTCTTAGCATTACAATCAACTACTGCTTGATGCTTGGATAACCAATCCATACCCAAAATGAAATCAAATTGATGAAAAGGTAATCTAATCAGATCTGCTACATATGGATTTCCTTGGATCATAATAGGAAAATTCCTAAACACCTGATTAACCAACACACTACTACCCAGAGGACTGGTTACAAAAATATCATACTCTAACTGATCTATAGTCATCTCCTTGTTAGGAATTTCTCCAACACAGATATAGAAATGAGAAGATCCAGGTTTAATTTGTAGCACCTCACTCTTGTAAGACACGTACTCGACATCCTAAGTGATATCTGAGTAGGAATCCCACAAGAGTGACATGCTAAAACAGTAAAAGGTCGAAGCCTATTGCAATTTTTCTTAAACAATAAACACATATATGGAAAATCGATAATCAATTTAAACCCGATTTATTTATAACAATTTCAATCACAAAAGATACAAACATTATTGACACACATCAAAGTTTCAGTAATCACTTGATCCTATTACAGAACAAAATACTTATTTTCATAATATCTTTACATTTCAAAAGCTTTTTTCATACACATTATACAACACTTAAGATTACAAATTTCAGTACAACATAATGAAATACATATGCAAGTGAAAACTAATCCTGACCCTAACTCATGCTCATTTGTAGTGGTTGTATTCCAATTAGTCTAATTGGATAACTCCTCTGAACCTGAAAAACCACATTAAAATTTTTATGAGTTTTGCGAACTCAATGAGTGAACCATCATTGATGATTTCACCGGATTCACATACCCAAATAACATATTTTGCAATTATTCATGTAGAACATATATATTCCAAATACTCACAATATCACGACACTTCATTTAATTATTGCGAATCAAAACATATATACACAACTATAGATGCATATGAGACTCCACATTCATTATTATTGTTATGACCGAGTGCCTATCACATATCACATATACAAATACTGGCCCATTGGGCTCAGTCAGAAACATA
>JANVCL010000009.1:11987974-11999457 GCA_026546855.1 Erythroxylum incrassatum
CACTCGGTCACAACAACGTAATAATTGGAAAAAGGGTCTCATAAGCATTTCATATGCATTTTGTTAAGTGTGTTTGATTGATTGCAATACTGAATGACCTATGTATACATGACAATGTGATCTTTATGTATAGCGCAAAATTGTGAAATAATTGTTATGTGCATTATTGTGTTGTATGATTTGAGTGAACCATCGATGATGGTTACCTCACTGAGTTCGTAAAACTCATCAAAATTGCAACGTTGTCTTTTCAGGACCAATAGACGACTCTAGCATCTTAATGGCTCCACTTCCATGTAGATCGTGTTTTAAGTGAAGTCATGGCGCAAAGGTCGGTCAGCTGGGATTTTTGGAGGACATAGTTAGATTTTTCATATTTTCCTCATCCATATAGTTCTTTTGTACTAGATTTTATAGATGTACCTATATTAAAGATTGAAAGGCACTGTAAACTCTTGATTTTGAGAAATGGAAATGAGGAAAAAGTTGATTTCAAAATGTTTTGAAATTTCTTTTGATGCTTTCTAAGCAAATAAAAATACGATGCCATATGAAGTGACAGTAGTGATCGATCGTAGCTCGCCTTTATCGGAGGATATGTACCGGAATGACCTCCGGGCGTCCCGGTACGTACTTTGCGGTAAGGGGTGTTACAATATAGTCTTAGAAGTAATAGAAAATGAGAAAAAATGTTTGTTTCATTTATTTTATTCTTCCTCTCTTTAGATTGAAAACTTAAAAAAAAAGCAAGAAACAAACCAATAAAGAACACATATGCATATAAAAAGAAATGTGAAAACGTAAAGAAAATAATTTTACTTTCCTTAGGTTGTCTCTCAAGAAGCGCCTTGGTTTAGGGTCATTGGCTTGACTCCTTTTTCTTTTCATGTGATAAAATTATGATCTTCAAGTATTACAGTTAGCACCACTTCCACGCGAGGTTGTTCCAAATAGTGCCTTAGTTGATTATCATTCCCATTTAGCATCCTCCCTATCCTTAAACTTTCAATCTCTACTGAGTCTATGCTTTCTTGAAAGATTCTAATATCTCTTCACCTTTTTCTTCCTCATTCGATTCCTCTAACCTGCTAGATAAAAGTAAAGAGTCATTCTCAACAACAAAATGAAACTCAATATTTACCTCCGAACTAAAAGATATAACCTTTTCTGTTTTGAGCTTCTCCTCAACTTCTTTGAAATAAGCAATTTCTTAAATATTGCTTTCGAAATTCTCAAGCTCTCATCACTCTGTAAGGTTTCTGCACTAATGTCCTTTAGGTATACCTCCGGTTAATATGGCTGCTCCTCTTCAATTTGTGATTCTAGGTAATCGATCCTCGTTGTCATCTCACCTATTTAGCTTTCCATGTTCTAGTTTCTAGACGATATATGCCTCATTTCCTGCTAGAACTGTTGCAACTATTGTCGTAGGCTCTATTGAAATTGGAGATTGTTAGCAATCATAACATTCATCAATTCTTCTAGAGATGTACTTGAGTTTTGACAAGAAGCTTTTGGTCTACACAGGAATTATTGTGTGTCTTACAAACTATCATGGAAGTAATTCTGATGATTATCCCACCCATAACAAAAGTTAGGTTTATCAATCCAAACTTTATTATATGATTGAGAATATGAGTTATAAAAGAAATGACTTTCATCCTTATCGAAATTTTTAAATCACAAACATGAAACAAAAAAATGAAAAGATCACGAAATAACTGAGAAGAAATCAATTACGAACAAATATATACAAAACAACTATTAATCACAAACTAAAACTAAAACATCGCACTCTCTGGAAATGATGCCAAAATTAACAATGCGTCGTAACACTAGTCAAAATAAGATAACTAGACTACTACTATAATAGTGGTGAGTCTAGGTCGATCCCACAGAGAGTGTGTGTAAAGTTATTGAAATGAAATTAATCGGTGTTTAGGAAAAAAGGGGGTTTTGGATTTTGAAATAAGAAAATAAAATAAAACTAACCTAATGAAAACAAATTAAAGAAAACATGCAAAAAATAATAAAAGTAGGGAATTCGATAGAAACCTAGTTCTTTGGTTCAATCTCGACCTACACCCTAATTAAGCATATTTCATTGATTTGTTGTTCTCAAACCTCTCCAAGTAACTATTAATAATGGGATAATAATTAACCTGAGTTTTCCCGTAGGTTTTGTTTAATCAAGATACGATTGTTAATTAAACCTAAAAATCGAATAACCTAGGATACGATCTCTAGATTTAATTAGGCAGTAGCATTATGAATTAGGAAAATCGATTAATCAGGGAAATAACTACATAAGATTTGTCATTTAACCTAGGCTAAGTTATCCCTAATGATTATCAATCATTAGTTGCTACACATGAATTTCAGCGTAACAACTACGGATTATATCGAAATTCTAGCAATGAGTTTGCAAATAAATGATTCAATGATTGCATTAAAATTATCTTTTCACAATACCCAATTCAATCAACACAAGATAACATAATCAATTCCTTATGAGAGAAAGAAACAAATAAAAAAAGAAAAACACTAAACCCCAGTCATCAGTGTCGATATTGTGAGGTCCCACATCGATTGGAAAGGGGAACAAAGTACGCCTTATAAGGGTACGGATGCTTCTCCCTTACAGACGCGTTTTCCATAGCACAATGAACCAGATCCCATCAGAACTCTGAGGCTAAATGTGCTTAAGTGAGAGTAGTTCTAAGATGGGTGACCTCCTGGGAAGGTCTCGGGAAAAGCAAAACCATGAGGGCTTAGCTAAGCCAAGGCCCAAAGCGGACCATATCTGTAAGCGGGTGATGTGGGATGTTACACGTGGTATTAGAGCCAATACCCAAACTGTTGTGCCAGCTAGGTTGGGCCCTAAGGGGGCTGGAGAGTGTGAGGTCCCACATCGGTTGGAGAGGGCAACGAAGTACGCCTTATAAGGATACGAATACCTCTCCCTTATAGACGCGTTTTCCATGGCCTAATGAACTAAATCCCATCAGAACTCCGAGGTTAAATGTGCTTCAGTGAAAGTAGTTCTAGGATAGGTGACCTCCTGGGAAGGCCTCGGGAAAAGAAAAACTGTGAGGGCTTGGCTAGGCCAAGGCCCAAAGCGTACAACATCTGTAAGCGGGTGATCTAGGATGTTACAAATATCATCTCCGAACTAGAGTCGGGATGTCTAGCCCTCCATGAATTTATCCCAAGAAAATGCTTCAGCCTCCATTCAATGTCCCAGTCGAAACCTTTAAGTTTTTTCTTCACTACGCCTCCAAACTCTCTTATGTCGCAAGCTTCTCTCTACTATTCGTTGATGTGATGAATAAACATTGGTGGTCCATTTTACTATTCACATTTAAAACCCTTGCAAACGTCTACTCTTGAAATGCATTCCTTGTCTGCTTTACGCAGACGTTGTTTCCTGCTTCATCCTATGCCATTTTGCTCCTAGGTACTCCTTTCTTTTGCGTTGCATTTCATCTCCTTCCTTGTCCTCCTTTAATGCGTTTTCTTCGTGTTGTACAATCGTTTGTGTCTCTTTTTCTAGCTGTCCACCTGTATTCACTGTTCTTTGCATTTTTTTCTTCTTTTAATTTTCTTCTTATTGCTCCATGAAGACAAGTGAAAATTAATCTTCAAAAATGGCCAAAATATAAAGCTTTCTACTCGCTTTAAATTCTTCGCTTCTGAATTATGCCTAAAATCATATATGAGTCAAAGTGAGTATCTTAAGCAATTTTATGTCCTTAATTGCTAAGTATTATGAAATAATTAAATAATCAATTAAGCACCTATCAAGTTGGTTGCACAAATTATGATATTTTACTTTGACTAGCATTTAATAAAAGTTTGAATTTAGATTGTTTAGACAATATTCTATATTTATATATTTAAACCATTGGTGATTAATCTATAATTTAAAACGAGTAGGGTTTTAACTAAGCAATAAGTTGTTAGTGATGTAACAGTCATAATTAATAGAGATATTTGTGTTCATGCAAGTTGCATTAGGCAATTGAAAATTATCCTTTAATAATAATTATATCAATTTAATTATTAGAACATTTCACTACAACAAAGATGAGTATTTGCTACGTTTTTTTGTGACAATTTGAAAATACTTGTTAATAGCTAGCTTTTGGCGATGAATTTTAAAAATGATGCCAAAGTCTTACTGTTTCACAATGTTTTACAAAAACTTTGCTAATTACAAGCCTTTGGCGATGCTTTGTGGGAATCATTGCAAAAAGGTCATCCATTTACAAAGATTTAGTGTTTTCATTGCCAAAGGGTTATCCTTTGGTGGCGGCTTTATAAATTGTCACAAAAGCTTAAATAAAAAAACTCTCTTATTTATAATTATGAATTCACTAACTTTGACTTGATCATTTTGTGACTGAACATCATATTGCATAAAATCAAATTTAATATTATTGGCAATGACCATAAGTGTAAAAATAAATTTAGTTAAAAAATGTCGATTCATTTCAATAATTTATGAAATTATAAAATCAAAATTAAATAATATTACATTGATTTATACTTTTTATTTTTTCTTTCTTAAATTATATGATTTGAAAATTTTATATGGTGTCACAAAATTTTCAAATAATTTGTAATATAATGATATATGATTCTTATAGAAAAAGTAATAAATATTGATATATGGTAAGTAATTAATATAATGATCTATGTAATACAAGATTTTAATTAAAAGTTTAGCAATTCTTACAAAAACAATAAATAAAGTTTCACGCCTATTCTTTTGAAAAGAAAGAAATAATTAATTTTCTATATTCCAAGTGACATAAGACTCGGTAAATAAGGTAAAAGAGTTCCCTATGTCCGGATTCCTAAGAAAGCCCCTTGCACGTTCAAAGGCATCAATTAAAACAGTGAAATATCTTCTCCCAGGAATTAGTTTATTGACTTTTCCAATAACTTCTTAACTTTAAATATACTAGCAGAAGATGCAGTGAATGATTTCGCAGATGTAGTATGGATCACTGAATAAGATGAACCACATGTAACATGTTTTTCAACTACAGAACAAACAATATAGAACAATCAAAGCTAAAGCAAACTATATAAGGGAACAAAATTTGAACACAATCATACCTGATTGAATGATTTCATCATCATCACAATGAACAAACATAGTTTTTACAATCAACAACTTTTCCAAAATAACTTATTTCTCTAATCCTGTACAGACCATCAAGACATCAGCACTGCCTCCATTTTCATCTATATTCTATTAAAGATTCGAGAAAGCTTTACAAAACACACAGTATATACATTCAGACATTCATCTAATAACTTCTTAATAGAAAATGACGCATAGATAATAATGAAAGAGATCTAATTTGGATGATACTAAAAACCTTAAAATAGAAGATCGAGCATTGAAGGCAACGGGAAGGGGTGATTAGTCTTTGATAAGGAGATTTTTTATGCATCACTTTGTTTTTCATTAAAGAGAATCTTACCAGATTCCTCCCATCAGAGCTCATTTCAACCATCAAAAACTAGTCATCACGTCAACATTCTAAGATGAACTTATGTTAACAGTTTTATTATGAAGAGTCAATAGAAACCAAAACAGGTAATCTTTTATAATAAATATAGAAGAAGAGTATACAATTTAATAAGGAAATAGAAAATTATATAAAGTTATGTGCAATTAACAAAATATTCATAAAAGAAGCAAATATCATCGGAACTTAATTTTTAACAATCCAAAAATCCCCTACACAAGCATATTCTATGTTTGCCACTCACTGTTAATAAGTCAATATAACTGGTTAAAGTTGAGTTTGTAACCTATTAATTATCATATTTCTCTAGATTTATGAATATCATATTTCTGAAATTGTTACTAAAAATAATCAAAAATTATATATCATATTGTTAGCTCCCCTACCATGACCTTTTTTCTTTTAAAATTCAAGTTTAAATTAAGGTTAGCTTCTTCAATTGAAATTAATGATGTGATTACTTCAATAACCTCAAAAAAATGTGTAATAAAATTCAAATTATAGGATAAAAATGATTGAAGTTGATGATCCGTTAATTGAGAAGTTCATATGTAGAGTTCCCCAAGCAAGCTCTCATTGAATTTATAAAAAAAAAAGTCCTTTAGAAATAAGCTATAAGTTTATCCAATTTATAGGCAATCATCAGATTAAACACCAATCCATTTTTAAGGAGACGTTAAATTAGCATCCTTAAATATTAAGATGTCTTTCGTGGAATGGAAAACCATTCCAGTAAGTAGATAAAGCTAAACACTTACAAGAAAAACTCGAGGTTAGCTTTCAATTGGGATGGGAGTGATATGTGACTCCTCTAAGAGAAAGATAATGACTACCTATTGTAGAACAATGACCAAAGGTAAAATCAAGAAAAAAAGGTGAGAAGCAAGACAAAGATCACCTTCGATGGTTCAACCCTAATTAGGAAGCATCTGGAGACTCTTTCAATGGGAGAATTTTTCAATTTATGTCTTCTGTTTGGGTAATTAAGTTTTCAATTTCATAAAACGACGTGATTTTTGCTTAAGCTTTAACAACAAATATGTTAAATTTTTGTGACAATTTTTATAATTCATCGCCAAAGCCTATTCCTATATATTATACTGTATTTATTAGATAAATCATATATAAATATATTTTTATTTAATAGTATAGAATTTATATATAATAAATATAGAATTATGATTAAATAGACTAGTATACTACATAAGTAAGGAATGAGAAATTTTATCTATTATCTATATATTCATAAATCGTTATACTAATTACAATTATTATCTATACATTTATATAACACTATATTAATTACTGTATATAATTATATATATTGCAATATAATTAAAAAATAATTACAATATAGTAAAAATGGAAAATAAGCTATTAAATATTAATATCATATTCTTAAAAATCAAATTTAACATTATTGATAATGATTGTAAGTCTAAAAATAAATTTAGCTGACAACAATGTCATTTAAAAATTTATAAAAGTAAAAACACCATAATAATTTATATTACATAAATATATGATTTTATTTATCTCCTTTAAAATATATGATTTGACAATTTTATGTTGTGTCATAAAGCTCTATTTAGTATTACAAAAAATTTGTTAAATATGTGTTTGTGTGTGAAAAGAATTGACAACGATTCCATGAGATCATCGGAAAATGCTACCCTGTCTACATTGGCAACATTTATACGAAATTGTCACTAATTGTCAACATTTCGCTAAATGTTGGAACATTATTAAATATAACACAAAAATGAGGTCGTTTGTTGTGGTCCACAACAAACGACGCCATTTTCATGTTATTTTAAACACAAAAACGAAGCCCCCTGCATTATTTTTCATCATCTTTTCATTCTGGTTTCGTCTTCTTCTAGCTTCTGTTGTCATTTTCTTCGAGCTTTTTGGCCTTCGTCATCATCTCCGATTTGCGACATTTTTTTTCTATCGACGTAAGTTGTCCTTCTTTTGTATTTCAATTTTTATGTTTTGTTTTCTTTTTTATTTGGGTTTTGTATTCTGTTAGGTTTTATGTTCTCAACCTTGTATGTTATGGTTTGGTTGATAACGAATATGTGTTTTGATAATAATAAAGATAGTAATGAAGTAAGAATGCATCTAGAATTGGTTTATTAAAGCTTAGATGGATTAGGAAGGTTGTTTGAGCACTACCTATAATAAGTTCGATGAAAATTTTGTTAGAGATTTTTTTCTTTTGTTTGAATGGTTTGAATTTGGTCCTTTTTTGCTTACAAAATTAGGGTTGGATTAAGGTAATCAATTTCCCATTCCATAAGAATGGTTTAGTGGAAATTGAGAGAATAAATTTGGAGAGGTAATTAAGTGTGTGTGTGTGTGTGTGTGTAATTATGTGTATGTGTGTGTGTAAAGAATAGTTGTATATGGAGTTTGAACTTGGAAGTCCTTAACTGTGACATTCAAATTTTGTTTGTCATTTTAAGGAAAGGAAAAGTTTGGGTTTTGATTTCAGGTAGGAAAGGTACAAAAGTATTGTCGGATTAGAGGTTGAAGTGTTAATTACAATCAAATAAAAGGCTCACAAAGATATTTAGTATAAAGATTTGTTGAATACAAAATTTAAAATATTAATGTCCTAAAGGAATAATCGTATTATCTACAAGTGTGGCTGATGCTAACAATTTTGGATGATTACATAATATGCTTTTATAATTATGTGGACTTATAGACAATATACTTCTCTTCTTTATGTCATATGATGTAAAGTAATTAATATTTGCATAATTGTATGAAATGTTCATTTGTTTAATATTTTTTGTTACAACTGGTTGAGTTGATGTTATTCTTTCTGTTTTACTTGTCTAAACACTTTTATTGATAATTGTAGTACTAATTGTTGTTTAATACATTAAGTCGGTATCTTAATTTCAAAATAGTTTTCATTATTCTTGTTCAAGTATGCACAACCCTTTTGTTGCTTTAGGATTGTGATGTCGCTCCATTTAACTTTAGCAAGAGTACCTATTTCTGCCTTGCCTGACCAAAGAAAGACCTTCAAAATCTAGCAACTTCTTTAATAAGCTTTTAAGGTACAAGTAGGTGTGTTATCCAGTGAATGTGAAAACTATTCAAGATTGAGATAATCAATATGATTCTACCAAAAGATGATAGATGCCTATTATGCTAAGAATTCACTTTGGATCTAATTTTTTTCTAGTAGAGGAGTACAATTGAACATCTTCATCCTTGGACTAGTTATAAGCACCTCGAGATAGATTAGAGATAGAGGATGGGATCCTTGTTAAGTCAAAATGACTTTTATGTAAATGATTTTGATGAAGAACAAATAATAATGAAAAGAAGAAAGTAAAATGGAAGCAGAAAAAAAACAAATGAAAGGAGTGAAGCCAAAAGATAGACGAAAGAAAAACAGACAATGTAAAAGGCAGACGATAGCACGAATAAAGACAAAAAGTAGACGAAAGCGCTAAGAAAAAAAAGCAGATGGAAGCGTAAAGCTGAAAAGCAGACAATAAAAAATTCAGGCGATACAGAAGACAGACGAAAAAAATCTGACGCAAGGCACAAAAATAAAAATGAGACAGAAGTGCAAACTAAAACATCAGACGAAAGAAAGTGAGACGGAAGATCCGATACCACGTCAGATTACAAATCAGCTTGAGTTGGTTACAGAACTCAACTGAATAACTAAGTCTTGAAAGATCAAGAAACAAGAAGAAAGAAGGAGTTATCAAGAAACAATTGAAGACGAAGACTGAAGAAGATTTTTTTTGGAAGATTTTAGCAATTCTAAAATGTTTGAGTGATCTGAGAAATATTATTGTGCGAAAACTTAGAACTATTTTTATCTGTAACGAAGCTCAAAATATCTTTCAGTTGAAAGAAAAGCAAATAGCCTAAAGAGGCTAAGAGTGAAAGAAAACTTGTTGTAAGAGACCTGAAGAGGCTCGAAATCAAAGAATACTTGTAATGTTTTGAGAGATAGTGAAATCTCATAAAGATATTTGAGGACTGGACGTAGTCCACGGTTCGGGATGAACTAGGATAAATCTGCCATGTCAACATCTCTCAACTCTTAACTCTAAACTCTCTTAACTTTGAATTTTTGATCTTACTGTTTTCATACTAGAACTTCGAAAATATTTTACAACATTGATTTTCAGTAGTTTTGTGAAAAGAACAACTTTCTTTTAATGAAATTTTTTACAAGGGGATTAAAGAAAAAGAATATACAATTCAACCCCCCTTCTTGTGCATTTGTATATCATTTATTAAGTGTTGTATTAACATGTGATTCACTTCAATTGGTATCAGAGCTTGGTGTCCAAGGATCACTGTAACAAAGTGTGGATTAAGATTCATGGAGGAATCACATACATACATTGCTGAAGGTGCCTCAGTCACTAGACCTCTAGCATTTAATGGAGAAGACTATCATTATTAGAAAGATAGGATGCGGTTGTTTATCGAATCTAGTCATATTGACCTTTGGGACACAATAGAGAATGGACCATACACACTTGTATATGAAGAAGGAAATCCTACTCCACGGATCTGATGGAGTGTTGATCAAAAGACGAGATTTTAACTTAACTCGAAGGCAAAGTTCTTTTTGAGTTGTGATACTGTGAAGGAGATGTGATATTGTGAAGGAGATATGGGATACGTTGTCCATTGCACATGAAGGTACAAGTCAAGTCAAAGAGTGCAAGATAAGTATTCTTGTGCATCAGTATGAGCTTTTCAAAATGAAAGATGAAGAATCTATTAATCAAATGTTTGGAAGATTTCAAACAATTATCAATGGGCTTAAAGCTCTCGGAAGGACTTAGAAAAATCAAGACCATGTTCGTAAGATCTTAAGGATTCTACTAAAGAGGTGGAGACCGAAAGTTATAGCTGTACAAGAAGCCAAAGACTTAAGCGTGTTAAAGCTCGATGAACTACTCGGATCTTTGAAAATACATAAAATTGAGCTTGATGCTGAAGACAAGCCCAGACGGGACAAGTCAAAAGCACTGAAGATTGAAGTAGCCAAGAATGATGATTCTAGTTAGTCAGACCAAGAGTCAAGTGAAGAAGATGATGAGCTATCTTTCATTTCAAGGAAGATTAGACGAATGTGGAAGAAAAAGGCCAAAGGAAATCCATCATTCAAGAAGAATAACAAAGATGATGGGAAGATCGAGAAGACATCCATCATATACTATGAGTGCAACAAGCCAGGACATTACAAGTTCGAGTGTCCATTACTAAAGAGAAAACCAAAGAAGAGTAGAGAAGGCAAGAAAAGCATGATGTCAACCAGGGAGGATCTAGATTCGTCCGAATTAGATACTGGCTCAGAGACATTAGAACATACGAATATATGCCTAAGAAAGTAATGAAGAGATAACCTCAAAATTTAATGATTTACAAGATGAATATTCTGAACTACTAGAAGATTCCTATGCAATTCTGAAACAGGACAAACTGTTGAAGAAAAAGTATGTAGAAAATCTAAAGAATACACAAGAGTTAGAAAGAGAGAATATTAGCTTAAAAAAACAAGTGAACGAAATTAAGAAAAAGGGAGTTTGAGATAGATCTGAAGAGATCAATCAGCTAAAGCTTAGAATTAATAGTCTCTCAGTTGATCTAGCAACTTTCACTGAAAGTACGAAGAAAATGAATGATATGTTAGAAAAGTGTAGACACCCTAGTGACAAGACTGGATTAGGGTTTACTAAGAATAATACTCAGCAGAAAAAGAAGTCATTTTCTCAGAGAAAGAAGAAGCTTCATCAGTCACATTTTCATCAACAATCTCATCAGTTGCATCACTATCATTCTATGTCATATGTGAAAACTAACCCTAAAGGACCCAAGAAAATTTGGGTACCTAAAAAGCAAATAATATCTCCTGCAGATATCCTTCCTTGGAAGAGGCAGCAA
>JANVCL010000009.1:12051749-12062171 GCA_026546855.1 Erythroxylum incrassatum
AATGTATACGAATGTATCTAATAGAATAAGAGGTTATTGTAAACATAATATATTTATTATTTATATATATAAATAATGTTTATTACAAAATAAAATATAGTTTAAATTAATAAAAGTGCCTTTTATTTTTATGTTGCCAAACAGTCTATTGTATGAAGTTCTTTTTAAAAAGCTGCTTTTTAATTGACAGCCAAACAGTCAACTGGCTTTTTAAAAAAGCTCTTTTCAGAAAAGCTCTACTGACAAAAGCTCTACTGATAAAGGCTCTACTGATAAAAGCTCATCCAAACAGACCCTTATTTATTTATTACTAAATGTGTGGATGTTACGTAAAGGAACAGAGTGGGAATAGGAAAAATGAACGCTCCGGCTAAATGGAGAGTTTCAATGATACATTTCAAAGTGTCATAAAGAAAGTTCAGTATGATCTAGGTGTAGTCCACATCACCATTAAATGATCAAACAACTCCACTTCAGGAGCTCCAACGTGTTTAGTGGAGAACCCACTTGAGTTTCACTCGGTGAATGGATCCAGCCCTCAAGTCACGAGACGTGATTACCTGTGCCACCTATTCTGTTCCAACCCTGCTTTAGTTCATTTCAGCCACACATTTGCATGGGTCCCACATAAATGTGTGGCTGAGATGAACTAAAGCAAAGTTGGAACAGGGTAGGTGGTACAGGTGATTTCAAGCCTCAAGTCACCACTTCTTCAACTTGACTTTGCTTCAGCGACCAACCACGTCTCATTCTGAATAGTGCTTGTGAAGAAGGTGCAATATGGGTAAGAGATTCATTGAAATCTACTTTCTCTCTTTCAAACCTCTTCTCTTAATTCTCTCTACCGCTTTCCTCTTTTTTCCCTCCCTTTTCACCCATTTTAGTTTTTTCTTTTTCCCGCCTGTAGCTTTTTACAGTTCCTAGCTTTTTGTTTTGCCGTTTTTTCTGGGGGTCCTCCCCTGATGGAGGGCCTCCCTTCGGCCTCCATGACCTCCCTGGAGAGAGGGGAAGCATCTGTGGCACAGGACGAATTCCTTGTTTTAACTCGTGAACTGCTCATCCAAAAACCATGTGGATTAAGCGATACCAACTCTATTGAGACCTCCGCCGCTGGAGCATGGAAAAATAAGCTATATATACCTCCGAAAAAAGTATCTTTGAAGCACTATAATAAGGTCATGCCCGATGGAGTTGTTAATCCTCCTATGGAGTTATTACAAGCTGGAGCGAAGGTATAGTCCTCTGCACTTATTGGTTTTTTCTAGAATAAATGACCAGCGTTTCCTGTTATAAACGCTTGGGCCAAATCATAATGGGGCTCTAAGGGTTTAAAGAAAGTTCCGATGAGAGAAGATGACTCTATCTTGTTCAAATTTACATATAAAATCAGTTGCCAGCCATGTTAGAGCAAGGTCCCTGACATGTAGGGGATCAACCTCTCTTTGTAAAGAAATGGAAGCCTAGCATGGCTATGGACAGAAGAACAGCGGATACAATCCCCATTTGGGTACAATTTCATAATCTTCCCTTAGAACTACAGACAATAGAAGGCTTGAGCTTTCTTGCAAGCTTATTGGAGAAGACTCTAGTTATGGACACCCAAATAGCTCAAACGAAGAGAATTGAGTATGCCAAAATTTGTATTGAGGTTTTGAAATCTTCTTCTTTACCGAACAATGTGTCTATTAGGTGTTTGGGAGATGATGGAGAATTTTTGAAAAAAGGCATTTCGATTACCTATCCATAGAAGCCCAACACAACAACCAAGATATCGAAACGAAATCTTTTTCTTACTGGCGGCCAACAAGAACTCATGGGTATAGACAATATAGACAATGCTAAGGCGGGCTCTAGCTTACTAGAGGAAAATTTGGATATGCTAACCATTATGTTGGAAAAAGGTATTTCCACTGAGGAGAAAGGCAAATCTATATCGATGGAGGATACATCTCCCAACTTGAGTAAGGGGCCAGGGCTGTCTCAACTGAACAACTCACATACTACTAATGATCAATAGTTGGTGGGAGTCATTGATATTTATTCTAAAGAAAAACATGTTATAGTTGACAAAGGAGAGGAGTTGACCCATGTGGAGATTGTTGCTGATTCTTCACTGTTGATTGAGGATGGGTCGCTACTAAGTAATAATTTGCTGGACCCATTGGGATAGTTAATCAAATTGATGGCAAAAACTTTATGTCTTGTGAAGATCTAATTGTGTAATTGGGGGTTGGAAATTTTAAGATGGTTAATTGTTCTGAGATGTCTCCTGTTAAGTTCCTTGGTTCTAGATTTGGAAAAATATAATGTTATGTAGGAACCCTCGAAACATGAGGTTTTTGACAAACATTGTGATTCTCAAGGTTGTGAGGAATTATATGTGCAGTTGCATGTTGAGACATATGAAGTTGTTACAGATAGCCTTCTTGCAGAGGGTGAAACTACTAGTATTGTCGCGGGTGTGCATATTAGTGCAGGAGATGTAGTTACAGGTGATGAAGACAATGGTAATCAAGTAATTGGTGTGAGGATTGAACAAGTTGTCACATATACTTCCTAGGAAAAGATAACTATGGACAATTCCAGTGCAAAAAATAGGGAGAATCTAGACAGTAGCACGAATGAGTTCATTTCCAAATATTTGGAGCATTGTCGGATTGAGTGGGCTAATATGTTGACTCCAATTGCAACTATTAGGTAAATTGAGAATCAGGAGACAGGGGATATAAAACAAACAGAGGACTGTGATACCCCACTAGCTATAGTCCAGGTACCAAACATCCCTGACAATTTTTGTGCCCAACCTAAATCTACAAAAAGGAAATCTACTAAGAAGAGAAAGCAAATTTTCAAATACCAGAAATGGTGAATGAGCTTTCCCATGAAGATGAAACTTCGGTGGTGCCTATAATTGTTTCTTGCTGTTGTCTATTATGCAGATAGTCATTCTATTTCTTTTAGGGAGTTTTTGTTCCTAGGTCATATTGCAATATGATGGTAGGTGTTACAAAGGTCTTCTTAAGCACTGAACTTATCGCAAGTTGCGCCTACTCCTTTGCTCGACAATCCTGATTAGATTCGTTTAAGAAAGACTCAGCCTTTCCCACGTGTCGTCGACCAACAATCGAGTTCTTGAATGCCTCACAATCTCGCAGTGTTTGACTCTCACACTTATAAGAAACTACGGAAGTAATTAGAATAATTAAAGGCAACAATAAAATAAAGAAGAGATACATCAAACTGCCAACCTTATATTACTTTCCTTAAGGTATACAAAGGAATGCTCTTAACTCTCTTGTGTAAAGAGCAAGTCTCAAATGAGCTATATATAGGCATCAAGGCTTGGGGAACAAGCAAGAATCTTAACAGAACTTTAACATGATCTTATCCTATCATATTACATCATTATCCAATAAGATTACATCTCTATCTAAATAAGACTCTATCCGATAAGGCTTATCTACATCTCAACTAACAAGATAAAAGATTACATATGATCTATCCCTATCTACGAAGATGTCCACTATCTTCAGATGATCCTCCTGCATGGTGGTGATGCTATCGCCTGCAACCAAATATAAAAGAAATCACTCCCGTTAAAACAAATTAATGTAGTAGCGGTAAGCGAATATCGTTCCCACGAGGAATCTTTAACGGTAAAGGTTAGCTAGTTCAAACAAAAATAGAAATGGGGGTTTTGTCACAGCAATAAAAATAAAAGGAAAATCACAAATCGAAACCATAATTAAATTGAAATCAAAAGAAATAATAAAATAAACAAACTCCATAACTGGTCTTTTGTGAAATTAACAAAATCCCTAATTGAAATCTATGCATAAACTTAAAGACAAAAATCAGAAAATTAAATTAACTAAGAGTCCCTACTCTATGCGACTACTACTGGAAATTGTAAAAGAAATAAACTATGAAAATTAAATAAAGCAACTGCGACATCCAAGGAGAGAATAGGCGATGATGCTGTGGAGGACTTCAACAACGTGGCAAGGAAGGATCAATATGCGGCAGTCTAAGATGAGAAGATTACATGAATAACAAGAAGAAAATAAGGAAATAGGTTTGCGGCAGCCTAAGGGGAGAACACGATGGGTACTGTTGGAATGAAAAATCAAGAAGAAAAATCAGCATGTGCGGCAATCTAAGAGGAAGAGAGTGTGACGTTGACGCTGTTGAACAATGAAGAACCAAAGGAACAGAAACAAGTTGCGGCTGCTTTATGAGAAAAGATTAATATGTGATGTTGAAGCAAATCAGGAAGAACAAGAAGTGGGTTGCGGCAATCTTAAGAGAAAAGAAGAATAAAAATCTAACCTAATCTAACCTAAAACCTAATCTAATCTCCGACTCCTCTCTTTTATAAACTTGATACATGTATTTATAAAAGTGCGGCAACAACTCAAATGTCCTATTTGATGTGAATCTCTTCGTAATCTTGATTGGATATTGTCCAGATTAAGTAGTCTTCTAATTTCGGTGGAAGATGTCTTGAAAAGAAGTCCAACAGATCTTGGGCGTTTGTGTTCTAATTGGAGATGGATTCTGAACTTTCTGCAGATTTAGGATTCTGTCCATATTTTTTTCTCTTTTCGATCCTTTTTCTTCTTTTTGGTATTGACAACTACTTGTGAATATTTAACAATTAATTCCTTTAATTTATGAACACAATTTCTCAAATCAATAAATATTAAGTCCAACAAATATGCATTATAATTGACTTAACAAGACCCCATATGCGAGACTACACAAGAATGACCCAACCTATGACCACCTAAAAACCTTCGGATGTTTGTGCTTTGCCTTAAATAAATCTCCAAGCAAAACCAAGTTAGACCCTAGAGCCTCAAAATGCATATTCCTCATATACATGCCAGACTACAAAGCCTACAAAGTGATGGACCTTGAAACCAAACAAATCTTCAGCTCAAGGGGTGTCACTTTCCAAGAAAGCATTTTTTCCTTTGCCAAAGCTCAGGACAGCTCAGTACATGGACCATCACCATTGTTTCCCTGCATCACCACAGATGGTGATACAGAATTGCCAACTGAACTGCCCAGGACTACCAACGCACAACATCCAAGAACTACACCAGATGACTCAGACACTCTACCTTCACCCTATAACTCACCAGAACAACACTCCACCCCCATACATCACATTAGGAAAAGCCAAAGAACCCATACCATACCCAAATACCTGAATGATTATGTCCTCCAAGCTTCTACTCATCAATCCTCTGTTGTCCTTGATACCTCTAGTGTTGCTTCACAAGTCTTTGGCTCTGCAGGAACAGAAGAAAGTAAGGAGTTACAAATTACACATACACGGCCATACATGGAGTTTATAGGTAATGTAAACACTATTTTTGAGCCTTTTTCCTATGCGACAGCATGCAAATCACAAGAATGGAGGGACTCAATGAATTCACAATTGACAGCCCTTGAAGACAATCACACTTGGGTATTAACATAATTTCCTAGAGGAAAGCGGGCCATATCTTCAAAATGGGTGTATAAAGTCAAATACAAGCCTGATGGTTCAGTCGATAAACTAAAATCAAGGTTAGTGGCCAAAGGCTTCAATCAACGAGAGGGTATGGACTACTCGAAGGTATTTTCTCCCATAGCCCGAATTGTAACAATCAGAACCTTCCTAGCTATAGCAACGATCAGAAAGTGGCCTATCATATAGTGTGACATCAATGATGCATACCTATATGGCCACCTAAAAGAAGACCTTTATATGATACCTCCACAAGGATATGCAAAGGCCAAGGAAGGAGAAGTTTGCAGACTTTTAAAATCCATTTACGGACTTAAGCAAGCAGGGAGGCAATGGCATAAAGAGCTTACTACAACTTTGAAGGGCTTAGGCTTTACCAAATCAAAAGCTGACCAATGTTTGTACACAAAGGGGCAAGGAGAGGAATTCTCTGCTATTATCATCTATATGGATGATCTACTTATCACCGGGGAAAATGAGATACTCCTCAATGACACAAAACAAGCTCTGCACAAAGCATTCTCAATCAAAGACCTTGGATACGTTAAGTATTTCCTAGGGGTTAAGATCGCTAGGTCGGAAGAAGGCACCACACTCAATCAAAGCAAGTATGTACAGGACATCCTACGGGAAACAGACATGCTAGACTCGAAACCAAGCACAACACCTATAGCTCCAGGAAGTAAGCTTACCATCGACGAAGACGAACTCCTCAAAGATCCAGAGCGATTCACATATCCTGTAACCCCGTCTTCCACGAAAGGACGAAGCATCTAGAAATTGACCTCCACTTGGTTCGCGACGCAGTCAATGAAGCTTTTCTGGACCTCCAACACGTCCGCAACCACCAGCAACTCGCTGATCTCCATACGAAGCCGCTCCCCGCATGCACGTTCGGAGCCCTAATCGCCAAGTTCGGAGCCGTTCGATTACTCTGGGTCTCCGACTTGAAAGGGAGTGTTAAACGTTGGGTTTTATTTTATGTCTGGGCCGGTTCACTCCTTGGGCCAATGGGTCTAACCCACACATGCTTTTAACCTCCTCCCATCTTGCATCTGCAACACCGCACCACATGCTCCATGCTTTTTCGCAACCTACAATCTGCCATCCACCACATTGTGCAACTCTGCTGCTGGCAGTGCCTTCTGCTCATCCTGCTTTTCTATCCCTTTGTCCCCTCAGTTGTATATACGATTACAAGCCCCAAATCAAATAGAGATAGTCTTAGTTCTTTTTCATTATAAATAGGCAGCAACTGTACATACATTTTGTGATGAATTGAATAGAGGAATACTTACCCAACCCTTTCAAGTATAAACCTAGCCTAATTCCAGAACAATTCTAGGTTTAAGGCTGAATAAAATTTCTAGAAATTCACATAATGCAAAAAAAAAACAAGAATGGGATGAGTTTCTCAAACCCAACTTCTGCAATCTTCATTCTAAAACCACGTACAACTTTTTGATTTTTCCATTAACAAAAAAATGTAGAGGCCTGTTGAGAATATAGAAATAAATTGGTTTTCTGATATTTTGACAATGATTTTTTTTCGTTTAGCTAAAGTTTGTTAGACCCTTACTTTATGTCTTGGCTGAGTTGATTTCTACTGAGATGGATCAATAAAAAAACATATTTTTTTTCTCTCTTATTTCTTTTGGTGTATTGATTTTAACTATTTGTCCATTGGCTAGGCAAACCTGATTACCTTTTCCTGAAAGTCACACCAGGGTTTCTTCTGCTTTTGTCTTGATTCACATTGATTTATGGGGACCTTATTGAGTGTCAACTCATAGTGGTCATAGATTTTTCCGTACCATTGTGGATGAATTTACAAGAATGACATGGATCTATTTACTCAAAAACAAACATGAAACTTCCATCACATTTAAATCTTTCTTTACCTTAATTCAAACTCAGTTTGTTGCCACCATTAAGACTATTAGGAGTGACAATGGTAGTGAATTCTTCAACCCTGAATTTAACTCTCTTTTTACTTCCTTTGGTATCATTCACCAAAGTTCCTATATAGATACTCCACAATAAATTGGAGTTACAGAACGTAAACATTGACACTTACTTGAAACTGCTAGAGCATTAAAATTTCATACCAACTTACCATCAAAATTTTAAGGGGAGAGTGTTTTAGCAGCTTCTTATATCATCAATAGGTTACCTTCTTCTATTTTATCCTTGAAATCTCTTTATGAAGTGCTCTGTAAAAAACCACCTCACCGAAATCATCTCAATGTTTTTGGTTGCCTCTACTATGCTACTGTCCCACATTATCATGACAAATTTTCCCCGAAAGCCATTCCTTCAGTTTTCCTTGGCTATTCACCTATTAAAAAAGGTTATCTTCTGTTTAATTTAGTCTCTAAGACATTTTTTGTCAACAGAGATGTTGTCTTTCATGAGCATATTTTTCCCTTCAAACTTTCTGTACAAGATCAACCAATGTTCCCTGTTAATGTCACTAATTTTGGTCAAATAAAGGATCATGAATTTTTAAACCTTCATCTAAATCCGACCTCTCCTGTTACATCACCTCAACCTGTACTCGTACCTCCCTTTCACCCAGACCCTTTAATCTTTGATGATATCAATTTTCCTCCTTTATCACCTCAACCTTTGAGACGATCCACTCGATTGACTGCTTCTGCAACCTGTCTCAAAGATTATGTATGCACCAATCAATCCTCTTCATCCTCTTCACTTGCAATCACTAAAGGTCAGTACCTTTTACATATTTCTTATGTTCATTTACCACCTCACTCATAACACATTGTAGCTTCTATCTCTAATATCATTGAACCTACCACTTATTCTTAGGCAATTAAACATAAGTGTTTGATAGAGGCTATACAACAGGAAACCCAAGCTTTGGAAAGCAATGGCACTTGGGAGGTGGTTCCTTTACCTTCTGACAAAACTTCCATAGGCTAAAAATGGGTTTACAAAGTGAAATATCATTCCGATGGGGAAGTGGAAAGGTTTAAGGCCAGATTGGTTGCCAAAGGATATAGTCAACAAGAGGGTATTGACTTTCAAGACACTTTCTCTCCAGTGGCCAAGCATTTTACAGTTAGAACTGTTATAGCTCTTGTTGCTATGTTTCACTGGCCCTTATTCCAAATGGATGTATATAATGCTTTTCTGCAAGGAGATTTGTAAGAAGAAGTTTTTTGGCTTTACCTCAGGGATTTGGCAACCAAGGGGAGAATAGGGTATGCAGGTTACTCAAATCCTTATATGGATTGAAGCAAGCATCCAGGCAATGGAATTTGAAGTTGGCTGAGGCTCTTGTTCATAATGGTTATCCTCAGAGTAAATATGATTACTCTATGTTTACTAAGAGTGAAGGTTCTAAACAAGTCATTATGCTGATTTATGTTGATGATTTGCTAATAACTGGAAATGACAGCGGCTTGATTGATGAATTGAAGGTCATACTACATCATAATTTCAAAATGAAGGATCTTGGGAACCTAAGATACTTTCTTGGGATTGAAGTCTCAAGATCAAATAAAGGTATAGTGTTAAGTCAGAGGAAGTATGCACTTGAGTTGATTCAGGATCTTGGATTAACTGGAGCAAAGCCTGCATTTACTCCATTGGAACAAAATCTAAAATTAACTATTGCAGATTTTGATGAATCTTTACAGTTGAAAGTTGATGATGAAGTCTTGACAGATGCTACTATTTACTAGATATTGATTGGGAAACTTCTATATTTGACACATACTAGACCAGATATAACTTATAAGGTGCAGCATTTGAATCAATTTATGCAAAAACCAAAAAAACTCATTATGAAGCTACATTGAGAGTTGTTAAATATGTCAAAAAGAATCCAAGATAGGGAATTCTTCTTAGTTCATTAGAAAATCCAAGGTTAATTGCTTATTGTGACTCTGATTGGGCATCTTGCCTTATGTCAAGGAATCTGTGACAGGATTTTATATTAAGTTTGGCAACTCTCTAATTTCTTGGAAATCAAAGAAACAAAGTACAATATCAAGGTCTTCAATAGAGGCTGAATACAGAAGCATAGCTTCCACTATTGTTGAGTTAAAATGGTTACTTGGACTGATAGCAGAACTGGGAATCAAGGAAAATAAACCAATTATTCTTCATCATGATAATCAAGCAACAATACAAATCGCAACAAATCCAATTTATCATGAGAGGACTAAACACATAGAGATTGACTATCATTTTGTGAGAGAAAGTATTCAGAATGGTTTTGTGAAAACTAGACAAATCTCAACAAAGGATCAGTTGGCAGACATTTTTACAAAGGGGGCTTGGATTCAACAACATCATTACTTACTATCTAAGTTGGGTGTGATTGACATATATCACCATCCAACTTAAGGAGGAGTGTTGAGAATATAGAAATAAATTGGTTTTCTGTTATTTTGACAATGATTATTTTGTCATATAGCTAAAGATTGTTAGACCCTTACTTTATATCTTGGCTGAGTTGATTTCTGTAGAGATGAATTAATGAGAAAACATATTTTTTTCTCTCTTATTTCTTTTGGTGTATTGACTTTAACAAGGCCATCAACATAGCCAATTGATTTTTCAAGATACCTATTTTGAGTTTTTCTAGCCATAACCCATACCACACATGCTGAACAGACCAAGGCCTATTTCGCAAACAACCAGAAAAAGAGCAACTCCGACGCAAATTCATAGATTTAAAATATGGGAGTATTGTTTTTTGTTAAAGAAACTGTATACATGCTATTCTTGTAGCATCTCGTTACCCATGTTAGGGTTAGAATTGTGAATTGTGAAATTTCTGTGAGAAATTAGGGAAATTTTGCACTTCATGCATCATTAATTGTAACATGCACATTTTTGCACTCTAATATGATTGTACATGCATTCTTTGGCAT
>JANVCL010000009.1:12098421-12120242 GCA_026546855.1 Erythroxylum incrassatum
ACCAATGGGATTTGATTTGTCGAAAAATTAATCAAATGACATACTTGAGACTAAGTATAGACTAACCTTAGGATCTTGTGTGAGGACACCTAGAATTAATGAACTTAATTTTAGGCTTCTTATATTTAACGCCTTTTATTCTGAATTATCTATGAACTAAGTAGTGACTTGGATTTAGAAGAGAAGAGACCACCCATGAACATTGGGTTTGACTTACTTAAGTGAAATATTTTCTAAATCAATCCACTATTATAATTATATTTTTAGTGTCCAATCCAATTGAAATCTAATACCTTAACCGATTTTTGTCATTTGATTAAATCTAGTTGTTTTAATTCATACCTTGCAATTTTCGTATTTCCTTGATTTGCTTACTTTATTTTATTTTATTCTCAAATCAATCAATTCTTGATCATCTGAGTAATTTTTCATCGTTTAATTTAATTGTCTTGCGTGTTGGATTTCTTTGGGTAGGATATCCGGTTCTTACCATTTTATATTACTTGTTGACAGGGTACACTTGCCTCTAATTGGTCTAGATAGAATTCAATTGTTTTGTTTAGACCACAACAATGAACAAGCAGGGGAAGGGTTGGTTGCCCCCATCAGGGAAGAAGAGATAAAGAAGGCATTGTTTGATAGAGGAGATGACAAAGCCCCTAAACCAGATGGCTATACTTCAGCATTTTTCAAACAACAATGGGAGAGAGTAGGGCAAAGTGTGACTACATCAGTGCAGAAATTCTTCACAACTGGCAACCTCCTGAAGTAGTTTAACCATTACACCTTCACACTTATTCCGAAGAAGAAGACTGCTCCTAAGGTGATAGATTTTAGATCGATTGCTTGCTTAAATGTGGTATATGAGGTGATTATTAAAGTTTTGAATGAGAGAATGACTAAGGTGATCAAGAAAATAGTTGATCCAGCACAGGCAACTTTCATACCTAGTAGATACATGAATAATGTGTTTTTAGCTCAAGAATTGGTAAAGGGATATACAAGAAAATGAATCTCACATAGATGCATGATCAAGATAGATCTCACAAAGGCCTATGATACGATTGAGTGGGGTTCCTTGAGAACATGATGGAGTGTTTGGGGTTTCCTCCAAAATTCATTGGATGGGTTATGGAATGTGTGAAATCTACCTCTTATTCAATTTCAGTAAATGGAACAATGCATGGTTGGTTTAAAGGTCGAAGGGGGCTAAGGTAAGGTGATCCAATGTAACCCACCCTATTCTTACTTGACTTAGAATATCTGTCAAGATTGCTAAAGAACAGAACAAACACTCCTTAGTTTCACTTCCATCCGAAGTGCAAACAATTAGGGATAACTCATTTTGCTTTTGCGGATGACCTTATGTTTTTTTCAAGAGGGGATTAATCCCCTATAGGCATATTGGTAGGAGTGTTACATGAATTGGAGAAGGTTGTTGGTATGAAAGTGAGTGTGCAGATGTCCAGTATATATATAGCAGGAGGGCTATGAGAAGGAAGTTTTAAGGCAGATGGTGGACTACCCCTTAGAAGACTTCCCTGTCTGTTACTTGGGAGTACCCTTAGCTCCAATGAAAGTCTCTATAGCCCAATTTTTAGTGATAATTGAGTCGGTTGAGACATTTTTGAATGCTTGGAAGGGTCAATCTTTGTCTTTTGCGAGTAGAATTGAACTTATCAACTCTTTTATCCAACGAGTATTAGCTTTTTGGTTATAGACATTCGCTATCCCCATAGCAATATTGGATAGGATAACCTCCATATGCAGACTCTTCTTATAGGGGTAAGGCATTTTAGAGTGGCATGGGATACCATTTGTACACCTAAAGGAGAAGGAGGGACGGAATTGAAAAATTGCAAGAAGTGGAATAATGCACTTCTAGCAAAAGTTCTTTGGAATATACATGCCAAGAAAGATTCACTATGGGTGAGGTGGATACATGAAGAATACTTGAGAGGTACACCAATTTGGGATTGGAATCCCCACCAACGTGACTCAACTTTATTGAAGAAGCTGGCATGGATTCGGGACAAGATGGTGGATAAATTGGGAGGTCAAAATGAAGTGGCTCATGTCATGCAAAAATTGTGTGTGAATGGACTGCCTTCTGCACACAAAAATATATGATCTCTTGCGGATGAAGCACACAAAGAAACCTTAGATGGCATTTATATGGAAGAAGTATATGCCTTCTAAATTTTCATTCATTACTTGACTTAGCTTCAGGAATAGACTGCCCACAAAAGACAACCTACAATTCCTGGAGATTGGCAGAACATGTGCATTGTGTAATATAGAAACAGAAACTACTGATCACTTGTTTTTCAGATGTGCTTTTATAGGAGAAATCTAGAGAGGCATTAAAGCATGGCTAGGACTGAACTATATCATGTCCTCACTATGTAACCATTAAGTGGATAAGAAATGACTACACTGGAGCAGGTATAAGAAGCAAAGCTGCTAGACTCAGTCTTATATGCACCATCTACATGACATGGGAGGCAAGGAACTCTATTCAACTAGAGTCTGATTTTATTACAAGCTCTGATGTAATTATAAAAATAAAGATAGTAATGTACAAAATTTTATATAGATTGTATCCCATCGATCTCATTGCCTAGTAACATTATTGCTTTTGTATGAATGTACTAGGGTAAGGGCTGATGACTTTTTATGCACATAGGTGATGTACTCCTAGCCTTGTATTGGTTGTATTGAGGTAATGGGGTTGTAATATTGCTCTTACTGGCTATCCTAGGGGAAATGTTACATATGTAGGCTGATGTTTTTATGTATTTTTGCCTATAGCCTTTGTCTTCGGTTGTATTGGGGAACATTATAAGTTGTGCTTTAGGTGTATAAGGATCATATTCTTCATTCAATTGTATTGGGGTAATGAGGAATATTATGCTACTTTTATTGGTAGTATTGGGGCTATGATTTATATATCGGATGATGTTGTTCATGTATTCTAGCCTTTGTTTTCAGTTGTATTGCGGAACATAAGAAGGAGATGCTTGTGGTGGTGCATTGCCTTGAGACATTACGAGTGTATTTATTGAGAACCAAGTTTGTTGTTCGGGCAGACAATGTTGTTAACACATTTTTTAGGACCTAAAAGAAGTTGTCCGCAAAGCAAGCTTAGTGGTAAGAGTTCCTTGTTGAATATGACTTCGTGTGGGAGTATAAACTAGGGAGGCACAATAACGTGACGGATGCCTTAAGTCAGAAGGATATGTTCGTGACCCTATATGTCATTACTAGGGTGGACTCTAACCTGTTGGAGCAAATCAAAGTTACAACTCCATTAGACAACATGTACTATAAGCTGGTCTCACAAGTTAAGCAACGTGTGCTGGGCTGTTGATGACTAAGAGTAGTCAAGTGTACATGCCAAGTTTCAGTAGCTTGCGGAAATAACTATTAAAGGAGACGCATAACTCACAGTAAGCTAGTCATCTCGGAGTTCAAATGATGATGGTGCTCTTAGCTCATTCCTACTATTGATTGAAGATGGAGAATGACATTGACGTGTATGTCAAAACGTGCCTTGTGTATCAATTAGAGAAACTGAAGAGGAAGAAGGAAGTTGGTTTGCTACAACCTTTATCCATTCTCAAAAGACCATGGATGTTAGTTTCGATGGATTTCATAGGAGGGTTTCCAAAGGTGGACAACATGGCATCAATCATAGTCATTGTAGATCTTTTCTTCAAGTATGGGATCTTTGTGCCAGCACCAGCATCGTGTCCCTTGGATATTGCTGTGAAGTTGTTCTATCAGAATGTGGTGAAATACTTCAGAGTCTATGTGGATATTATGAGTGACCAAGACGTCAGATTTATAGGTCGATTCTAGACGTCCCTTTTCAACATGATGAGTTGTGATTTGAAGTTTTCAATAGCAAATCACCCACAAAAAGATGGCCAAATGGAGAGGTTCAATGGTCTATTGAAGGACTACTTAAGGCATTATGTAGGTGCAAGCTAACGTATTTGGTTAAGTTTAATGGATACTGCACAATTTTGCTATAACTTGCACAAATCTTCTGCGACAGAGAAGAGTCCTTTTAAGATAGTCTTGGGAAAACAACCTCTCACTCCATTTGGGATTGCACAACAAAGGATAGGTGGCACGCACAAATGATTTAGGGTTCCATATGGTTAATAAATGTACATATATACACTCATATGTTCTCAATGACCTCTTAAGGAGACTCTTAATCACTTTTTAATATGCCAAAGATTCTTCTCACAACTCATATTCAGTCTATTTAAGACGAAAGCATATTTAAATAGTCATTATTCATTCAAATTAGTCAGTATAATAGCTAGTTTATTGACTTATTTGGTAAACTAATATCTTCATAAAATTAAGTGAATTAAATTTGAATGGGGTATTAGCTAGTCAAGCTTCAATATTCAAATACACATATTTTATAAAATTTTAATTGTAAAAAATAAAGTTCTCATGATGCATATCAATTGATCAAAGGTTTAACCAATGTCAAATAAAAAATGCAAAAAAACTTGTAATTTATCCCTCACTTGATTGGTATATTGATGGTCCAATTGATATCAAAAGCAAAGTAACCATACTTTGCTCCTTAATCCTAGAAATAAAAATTTTAAGTTCTCTCTAGTTTTCCAAATTGTAAACCAAAACCTTTTGATAAAATTTGAATTAGATTATTTAAATTGTTTGGAAATTTTTGTAAAAATGAAGAGTGTTTCTTTAAAGTTCAAAATTATCTTCTTCTTTTTTAGTTTGAAAGATTTATGCATGAAGCACATAGGATATAAATTTTATACATGTTAAGCACTTAGAAAATTAGACCACCAAAATAAGAGTTAAAAAGAATTTACATGTATCGAATTAGAAGTGAAGTATTCGATTCTTCTCATCTTGACTTGACCTTTATTTGTATTTACTTAAAAGTATTGCTTAAGATATGATATGATTAATAAATAAGAAACGTGTGTAATTTATTGATCAAAATTTAAGGAAGACATTACTTAAGATATGATATAGAAAAATAATAAATGCATGTCATTTGGTATAAAAGAATTGGCAAAATTCATTTTCACTTAGGGCTTTACCCATAAACGTAGATTGACCAAAGTTTTTGCTAACGTTCTTTAACTCTAGCAAGAAATATATAAACATGAATAGTTAAACCATATATCAAACCAATTTTAAAAGGAACAATGGTGTCTAAATTTTATTTTAAGCGCTTGAAAAAAATATCAAGAGAATGCCTAATCTTTTTAAAATTCAACATACTAATGTTTTGATAGTTGAAGTCAATGAGAGTGTTGATTAAATGGTAAGTTTTATATTGTCTAATGTGGCTATTTTGATGGGAGTACTACTAACTAATATGATAAAATTAAATACTCAACAATCTTTTTATTGAAATACTCAATCTAATAAAGTGAACAAAATTATTATTCATTCTTAAAATTTTTAAAAGTTATAAACAAAGTAATAATTTTGAACGTATTAAATATCATAATTAAGATTGAATCAATATGATTAAAGATATTGATATAGTTTTGATCAATATAATAAAACTTACTATTAAGATATATTATATATATCTTTTATTTAATTTTGAAATTTTAAATTGGACATATAAGAAAATCAACAAATATTGCTCACTTGTTTGATTTAATTAAGGAGTCTATTACTACACGCAATTGGAAAAAAACCTATTGAGGTTTTGCGGCAAAAATTAAAACAATGTGGCTTTGTTTAAGGTGAGGGTCACGTGTACAAGATAGACGTGATTTTGAGTTGCACAGATGAGGTTTTGAGAAACTAAGTATTATGTCAATAGATTATTGATTTGAGTGGCTTTAGTTTGTCCACAAATCATTGATATAATGGAGGTTTCATATGTCTCCGAATTAAACTTTGCTAGGCTGCGCAATCATTCTTTTGGTGCTAAATTTTTGTCCTTGAAATTTCTGGAGATATTGCACTTTGTTCTTGTGTGAGTCACAAATGTAGGCTGCGTCAATTACTTGTGGGCAGTAGACTACGTAATTTTTCTTAGAAAAATTGAGCAACATGGGCAGCAGCATGATTTGTGCCACAGAAGAATTAACTATGACGAAAGCTTCCAGCTGAGTTATTTTGAGAAGACAAATTCGTAGGAAAGTCTTCTTTGTCTTAAGTATTTTTGTTATTTAATTTTCAGTTGATTAAATACTTGAGCTATTTTATTTACTATTGTTTTGAGTGAAAGTAGTTAGACAAATCCTCTAACGAGATTAGTAGTACGAGGCAGTCATACTATTAGGTTGGTTGAGAAAAATCCTCTATTGAGGTTAGTACGAGGCGGTCGTACTATTGGGTATGAAATTCTTTCACAGGAAGTGAGATTGAAGAATAGTGTCAAGGGTTAAGTAATGTCGGCTCAGTAAAGCTTTGGGTAAATCTATTGTACTTTCATGAAAGCTATTAAGCTGGGTGAGGGCCCCGCAGACGTAGGCAAGGTGTGCTGAACTGCGTTACCAAATTTTTGGTGTTTTTATTATTTCGGTTTTGCTTGTTTTTATTTTATTGGTGCCAAATAAGTTTGCAGAAAGTTTAAGAAATAATTAACCCCCTTCGATTTTTCACTTACAACTGAATAATTTGGTTTTAATCATAAACTCGGTCTTTTAGAAGAATATATATTAATGTTGGTTTTAAGCATTTAGTTTCAGTTAAAACAATTAAAGTTATATTTTATTTAACTTCCAATTGTATATGATTTTGTACACACAAATACAATCAAAGATGCTGAGTTAGAAATGTGTTTAGATGATCTCCAATGGAAGAAGCAAAACAAGAGTGTCACTAGACAAAGCTACTAGTACATCCCATACAAATTCGAGGATGAAAAATATCTTATAATAATTTCATATAAGACTATTAATAATATTCTGCCGGCCATTTCACCGTCGATCTTAGGATGCTCCGGTCGATATATAACCTTATTAAAAGAGATAAAGTCAAAATTTTAATGGGGAGAGAAAAATTAAAAGTAGTTGGTATCAACGACAAATTGTGAGAGACACAACTTAGATGGTTCGAACATGTTAAGAGGAAATACCGAATACTCCAGTGAGAATATGCAAGAAAATAATACTTAGGGACTGTAAAAGAAGAAAAGAAAGGTTAAAAAAAATTGGGAGGAAGTGATCAAGAATAATATGGCTCGGTTGGATTTTACCAAGGACTTGACCCAAAATAGTAAACTTTGCCGTAATAGAATACAGGTAAGAGATCTCTCTTAAACAAGACATTCACATTTTGGTCTGGTTGGAGTTACTATTATACATGTCTCTTTTGGTTGATATATATAGTTTTTTACCTTATGGCCAATTTGGCATTAATTTTGCACGGGGCTTTTCTAGTATGTATTTTTATTATGTCTTTTACTGTTAATCTTTGACATGTCCATTATATGCATTATTTTGTGTTGTCATAACTACTTTTTCGGTAGTATGATTCTTCAACATCTTTATTATTTACTTGTATTTATGTATTCAGTTATTTTTAATACCTTTCATATATGTATTTAATTAATTGATTTCTTTATTTTATTTTTGTAATTTATTTGCACATCCATTTATAATTTTATAGTATCTTCATGATACATTATATGTAGATTTTTCAGAAGCAACCTTTCTACTAAGTAAGGGTAAGGATGTGTACTATTAGATTTTTTTAAATCACGCAATTCAGCGGAACTTTAATTAGGTGTTGATGATGAATAATTATATAGCTAAAATCTAAAAATAAATTATATTTAATTAAATATATTTATTTTATTCTCTTATATAATACTTATTATCAAATTATTAATACAATTGTTTTATTTTATTTTATTAAAATAAATAATTTAAATTTTGACTTTTTATTTGTAAATTAATATTTATTTTAAATATATTTTAATTTTTAAATCAAATTTTATTTAAAATTTATATATTTTTAATATATTTAAATTTTAATTATATTTATTAGTAATTATTAAATTAAAAATTTTAATTTAATTAAAAAATTAAATAAACACAATTAATTAAAATTAAGTTATTCATAATTAATTTAACTAAATAAATATAATACCAAATTAAATTATTTATAATTTTCATTAAAAATTAATGTATTAAATAATATATATTTTGTTGATGGTAAATCAGATTGTCGGAAAAAAAAGAAGAAAAAATCACTTTTTGTAGTTTTCATAATTTTTGAAAACTATAAGAAACCAAAATTAAAGACAGAAATCATAAACTCAAACAAATAATTTTTTTATTAAGCTTGAAAACAAAAATAAAAAATGGAAACAAAGTTAACATAAAACTTTTTCCTTTTCAAAATGAAGCAAAACAATTTTAGGGTTTTGTGATGAATGCTCGTAAAATAGGGTAGAAGCCAGGTAATAGGAACAGGTGATGTATTCCTAGTTAATACTGAAGTTGTTATCGGGAAGATCATAGTCATCATTGTGTCTACCATCACTGGCATGTTCTAAGATGAGACTGTTGTTTTTCTACATTAGTCGACTTTATTTCTTTAGGTATAGTTCTTTTAATATCGGTTAGATAAATTTTGAGCATATATATAAAAAATTATAACCTATATATTTCAAAAAAATTATTGAACATTTTAATAATTCAAATTTAAATAATAAATTTGACTCAACCAATTGATAGTACACTTTTAACGCGAAGAATATTTATATTTTAAACATAATTTCTGTTTTTAGCAGCTCAATACCTCTTTCTACTCTTTTTTTAATACAACTTTTGCATGAAAGCAATCATGTCTATTAGGAGAAAACCAAAGTGAACACATAATTTAGACGTTGGCTTTGGTTCCTAATTCTGATACTCAGGACTGAGATAAGAACAAATTTACCTAGGTTCAACCACCTCTTGTGCCCGTTATCATGAGAATTGACTAGTGTTCTTAATAATTGCAGTAACAGCCAAACATTTAAGCGGTAATTCCCTTCGGGAGTATCGACGATCATATGTCCAAAATTTGGCCCATATATAGACTGACTCCGAAATCATGTTGAAATGCTGATTATTATCCCAATTTCAATCAAGGGGCTGTTTCAAAACACCTTTTTCTCTTTAACCGAATTTACTCTAAGCGTACTGAGACTCTAAAGCATAGGTTGGCCAACTTTTCAGTCACTTTTTTATGTTTCCATATTACTAATACACAATTCCGCAATGACGTAGGCCAATTTTTATACCTCAAAATTAAGCTACTGTGGTTTCATTACCCAAACGTCACCACCCTACACTACTTCTTTACGTTTTAACTTCTTGGACGCTATGATTTTCTTAATAGTTCCAAGCTTATGGGGTCTGACATAGTCCAAAACAAACCTCATGAACACCTCATTTTCGAACACTGGTTAATCCAGATTTTCCTGATACTGAAATGAATAAGCGAAGCAAGTAATATATTTGACTATCCAAAGAAAAAGGCGTATTTGACGACCAGTTGATATTATTACAAACCAAAAGCGTTTGAGAGAGACATACGGAAATAATTGTGTACGCAGTGGGGCCTATTTGCTGTAGGATTCGCACTGTTGTTTGTGCCCCTTGGCCAAATTCACCACAAAAAGTCTCTTCCTCCAGTCATTCACTGTTATCATTAGTTTACTGCTTTTTATCTGTCGCTAATTGTCACCCATCTTCTGATTCATTCAGCTCCTGAAATTGGAGCAGACAGCAAGTTCACATAGAGGAAAAGTAATTAACTCTCTAATTTACTTTTTAAAAATGTATATTATATGAAGAATGCTTTTGTATATATCTTAACGTCTCCTTATTATATGTAGCACAGTACATTAGGACTATGATTTCAAAGAAAATGCATAGAGGAGTTAAATACTGACTTTAGATGTGCATTCCAATATTGCAATTTGGTACTGATTCTCTTTTCTAAAATTTATAAAGAGCTCTCTGTGTATTCCGTCGTCGTTCTTTGAAAAGTCAAAGCTCTACGTTTCCTGTAAATCGCATAATTATGATTTTTGACTTCAATCGAGACCTGTCAGATGTTGATCCTCTGGCACAGGAATTAAGCTGAATCCACGGTAACCTATAGAAAGTAAGTACACAAGTTTTTCCAGTGGACGGTTCGGTGTTTCAATGACACATTCTTGACAGACTAGAATTAGGTATCCTCTCTTAGAATTAGGTGTTTAACCTGGGATTTAAAGCAGACGTCGTTTGCGACGTCTGCGTCGTTGACGCAGACGAAATCTCTTCGTCTGCGTCAATGACATTCGACGTTCGTCGAACGTCTGAAGGCAGACGCAGACGTTCGACGACGTCTGCATCAGACGTTAAGGCAGACGTTCCATTCGACGTCTGCCTTCAACTTTCCAAAATTAAAATTATAGAGCAAATAAAAATACAGAAAAAGAAGAACCAACCTGAGATGAGAAGATGAGAGGATAGAGCAGGAAGAAACAAAACAAAAGAGGAGAAGAGTCGGCTATGGTTTTGTTACAAGAGGAGAAGAGGAGAATAGACGGTATAAGGTAGCTTTGTTATTTACGTACCTGACGGAAATTAACATAAAAAATAGCTTCCCGCAAAAGCTAAAATTTGGGCTTTTCTGAAAAGCTCCAAATTTTAGCTTTTGAAAAAGTTGTATTTCAGCTTTTAAAAAAGTTGTTCTATTTCAAAAAGTGCTTTTAAAATTCACTGCCAAACACCTATTTTTCTTCAAAACAGCTTTTGTGGTAGTCAAAAGTGCTTTTGAACCCTCCAAAAGCTGATCCAAACAGGCACTAAGTATACTTTAAAAATTAATTAATTAACAGTTATAAACAATTATAGGCGTGACTTTATTGAGAATAATTTTTTTGGCCTTTTTCTTTTCACCGATATTAATTTATGTGTCACCCTTCCATTTTTTAATTCATTCATGCTTATTATTACTACAGTCACAGGAGTCACAGGTGTGACTTTATTCATAATTCTTTTTTTATTATATATATATATATATATGTATATGTATGTATGTATGTATATCTATATATTATAACACATGGAGTCATGCCTGTGAATAATAATAATAATAAATTATATAAGCATTGCGTTAATAATAATAATAATAAAATTATATAAGCATTGCGTGAGACTATATATATATATATAAATAATTTTATTATATATGCTAAATAATTAGTACCATGTTCTTGGTACTGATGATTACATCATTCGAGAAATGCTTCTCGAAAGTATAAACATCTAATAATTAAATATTGTTGTAATCTCTCAGTTAAACCTAAGTGATATATGGCTTGTAAAAAAGAGATGAAAGCAAACGAATTATAAAATACAAAATAACAAATTTCAATAAATTTAAATAAAACTTGAGCATATAAAAGCATGATAAATAAATATGCAACTACATAAATAATAAAGCTAAAGAAATTCACAATTTAATCAATCAATTTAGAAATTTCTTATAATTCATGTTTTTTATTTTGTTGGTTATTATATTGAACATGTTTCATGATATATAAATTTTCTTGTAATGTAAAAATACGATGACTATCATTCTTTTGTTTAGCTTTTTCTAATTTGGTTTCATATTTGTTAATCCAAAATCTATGATTTTTTGCTATTTCATCACTATTTTTAATTTCAGTTTTAAGGGTAGCCTTGTACTCAAAATAATGCCTAATAATAATCTTTATTTGAATTGAAATTACAATAAGGAGTACAAAAGTTCTTAATCTATAAGTTGTTTGATGATCTTTTCATAAAAGTGTCTTGAGTCTATGATTAGTTTTTTCAAGTCGATAGTTCCATTAATGATTCTAGAGTCTTCATTCATAATTTTGTAGATTCTTGCATCAAGACTGGTTCTAGCTCTTTTGTTAGATTCATTATAACGTTCTATTATTGCATCCATCTTGGCTTCTCTTGTATATGTGTCTTTGATAGCAGTTTTGAAATAGCGCTTACGCTCAAAGTAGCTAGATTTTATATCTCCTTACAATAAAGAACTAATTAATCAATTAGTTGTTGAATTTCGTTTTTATATTCTTTTCTTTTTATTTTATTAATATGTTTTACTTTTAGATAAAAAGAAATAATATAAAATTTATATAAAATATCTTCTTGATTATGAGGGATAACTGGAGTTTGTTCAATATATAACTGATTTTGTTTGACGACATGATTATAATGAATATCTTTTATAAGTTATGTCAATTAATTCTTTTAAATACTGTTTTTGCTCGAAATAGGAACGCATATTCAAGATTAGTAAGATTAGTATAAACAATCAAAATTACAGATGTATATAGAGGTTGAAATAAATCCAATAGACATACATTTATCGTCTCCTTGTTTGCTTAAATACCAATCTCCGGCTGAGCGCAATAAGAGAGAGAGAGGAATGACTAAAGATAATTTATTTCATAAGTCGATGAGCTTTGTAAGGCTCAACGTTACATTATATAGGCTAAGGAGAAAAGGTCAAAACTTATGGCTGACAAAAGTAAAAGATACTAAAGTAAAGATGCTAAAGCAAAAGGTAAAAGACTAATAATTTACATCAAAAGATAAGAAGGCTTAATAATTTACATAGTAAAAGCAGATTCCTCTATTGATGCCCGACAGGGCTTACATGATGTTTCTATCAATCACTTTCTTTTGCTCAATCAATTATCTTCAATTATTGTTTCAATTGATTCGTTCATTTCTTGTTGAGCTGTAGAGGGATAATGTTTGCATTTATGTTTTGGACATATTTGTAGTTAGCAACAGATGATATATTTTCATTGGGCATTAAGTCTATCGAAGATACCTTTCATTGTAGCAAATGGTTGAATGAATTGTTGGATGACAGTTAAGGTTTCTGATTGAATTGGTAGTTTATAGGTTGAGACTATGAGTAAATAAAATCCCTTATAGTTGATGCAAATATTTGATTCAGTATCGATGCGTGCAGCTTGTGTAAATACGCCTTGTATACATTGGAGATTAAATTGATTAATCAATTCCCAATCAAAGTCATGTTTGGGAGGTGTGTCAATTTTTGGATAAACGCTATTGCTGATTCCAATAGTGAGGAATGAAATTCTGGGTATAAGGATGTCTGCATCTTTAATTTAAGTACTTCTTGAAAATAGGATATGTGCCCGAAATTTTGATAAATATTTCTCTAACCTTTGCAAATCTATCTTTATAGTTGTTCACTGCTTGGATAAAGCCGAATGAAAATTCGGATATAATGTGAAGATTAGTAATATAAAATGTATCAATAAGTTCACTATGGAATAGAAGATAGGTGGGTAATGGGTCGGTGTCTGGAAGCACTATGGCCTTAGGTTCATATTTTCCTCAGTTGAGAGGATAATATTGATAAATTTTGTGGTCTTCAGTCCATAGATTTAAATTTTGAAAATAGTCCACAAACATTTTGGAGGTTAATTTACGGGCTTCAATTTGAAGAAGCACCTAGTATTTATCAACGATTTATGGATAATAATATGGAAGGTTTAAAAGAATTGACTTTTGTATAAATCAATGATATTATTGTATATTCAAATAAGGACAAAATGGATCATCTCAAAAAGGTAAAAATAGTTCTTCAAAGATGTAGTGATAAAGGATTAATATTAAGTAGAAAAAAGGTAAAATTAGCTTAACAAAATATTGAATATTTAAGCATTGAATTTCACAATGGTTATTTAAAATTACAACCTAATATTTTAAATAAAATCCAACAATTTCTAGATGAATTACTAAATCACACTCATGTACAATAGTTTTTAGGTATTTTAAACTATATTTCAGATCGAGGTTTCTTTTGAAATCTATCCAAAGAAAGAAAATTTTTACAATTAAAATGAAATACTAAAATGCAATGGAAGTGGACCGATATAGACACTAAAGTTGTGAGGAAACTCAAGGCTTTATGTATGCATTTACCAATGTTATATGATTATCTACTAGTTGATACATTCCTGGTATAAATTGATGCAAGTATGGATACATGGGATGGCTGCCTTTGGCACAACCACCCAACCAAAAGAAATATCATTTATGCAAATATATCAATAGGACATTCAATCCTACCGAATATAGATATCCAATGCATGAAAAAGAGACCTTGGCTTGTCTCAAAACGTTGCTAAAGTGGCGTATAGACCTATTGTCGATTGAATTTAAAATTCAAATCGATTCCAAATATTTATGTGGATTTATTCGTTACAATATACACAGCAATTATAACCAAGGTAAACTTATAAGATGGCAACTTGAGCTGAATCAATATCAATTCCAAGTGTAATATATAAAGTCTTCGGACAACTTCCTTGCAGATATATTAACCAGAGAATGTAAGCAGTTATAGGCAATTTGGAAGCAGCACTTGCACAAAAAGAATTAAACCTCATAAATTAACAACAGTTGCTTGGAACCATGACCCGTGATATAAACTAGCTAAAAACAACTATTTAAGTATTGAGACAAAATACCCACAAAGATCAAACATAGAATGAACCCATTGTTAGACCTACCACTTCGAATTCTAACAACAGTTGCTTGGAACCATGACCCGTGATATAAACCAGCTAAAAACAACTATTTAAGTATTGAGACAAAATACCCATAAAGATCAAACACAGAATGAACCCATTGTTAGACCTACTACTTCGAATTCTACCCCACTTCCTACACCTATAACTCCAACACAAATTACTCAAGATCAAATATCATCAACTCCTCAAAAACAAGTTGAAGACAAAACCTATGTCATTTTCAATGGACCCAGGGTAGGAATTTTTGATGCGTGGCACAAATCCGTTGTTCATATAACCGAACATCCAGGTATTTTACACAAAAGTTTTAAAACCAAGGCAGAAGTAGAAAAAGCTCTTGCATATTTTTATCAACAAAAGCCAAATTTGCGACCCAATTATAAACAAATATTAGAACAACCTCCTTCTCCTTTATCCAAAATGCAAACATTGGGAAAACTAGTTAATCTTCACATTATATCTGAATTTCCATTCGACTTTATCCAAGCAGTGAAAATCTATAAAGATAGATTTGCAAAGGATAGAGAAATATTTATCAAAATTTTGAGCACATATCCTATTTTCAAGGAAAGTACTTCAATCAAAGATGCAGTCATCCTTATACCCAAGATTGCATTCCTTACTATTAGAATCAGCAATGATGTTTATTCAAAAATTGACAAACCTCTCAAACACGACTTTGATTGGGAATTGATTAATCAATTTAATCTTCAATGTATTGAATGCGTATTACCCAAGCTGCACGCATCAATACTGAATCAAATATTCGCATCAACTATAAGGAATTTCATTTACTCATGGTCTCATTACTCATGGTCTCAACCTATAAACCTACCAATTCAATCAGAAGCTTTAACTTTCATCCAATAGTTCATTGAACCATTTGCTACAATTGAAGGTATCTTCGATGAATTTAATGCCCAATAGAAATATGTCATTTGTTGCTAACTACAGATATATCCAGAGCATAAATGCAAACATTGTCTCTCTATAGCTCAACAAGAAGAGAACGAATCAATTGAAACAATAATTGAAGATAATTGATTGAGCAAAAGAAAGTGATTGATAGAAACATCATGTAAGTTTTGTCGGCCATCAGCAGAGATATTTGCTTTTATTATGTAAATTATTAAGTTTTTTTGTCTTTTGATGCAAATTATTAGTCTTTTACTTTAGTATCTTTGCTTTAGCATCTTTTACTTTTGTCGGCCATTAGTTTTGGCCTTTTCTTCTTTCTTAGCCTATATAATGTAACGTTGAGCCTTAAAAAGTTGATCGACTTATGAAATAAATTCTCTTTAGTCATTCCCCTCTCCCTCTCTCTCATTGCGCTCAGTCAGAGATTGACATTTAAGCAAACAAGGAGACGATATAGGTATGCCTATTGGATTTATTTCGACCTCTATATACATTTGTAACTTTGATTGTTTATACTAATCTTACTAATCTTAAATATGCGTTTTTATTTCGAGCAAAAACAGTATTTAAAAGAATTAATTGACATAACTTATAAAAGAGATTCATTATAATTACGTCGTTAAACAAAATCAGTTATATATTGAACAAACTCCAGCCACCCCTCATAATCAGGAAGATATTTCATATAGATTTTATATTATTTCTTTTTATTTAAAATTAAAACATGTTAATAAAATAGAAAGAAAATAATATAAGAACGAAATTCAGCAACTAATAGACTAATTAGTTTTTTTGATTCTGAACAGATATGGAATCTAGCTATTTTGAGCGTAAGCGTTATTTAAAGACACATATACAAGAGAAGCCAAAATAGATGCAATAGTAGAACGTTATAATGAATCTAACAAAAGAGTTAGAACCAATCTTGATGCAAGAATCTACAGAACTATGTATGAATACTCTAGAATCATCAATGGAGCTATCGACTTGAAAAAACTAATAATAGACTCAAGACACTTTTATGAAAAGATCATCAAACAACTTATAGATTAAAAACTTTTGTAATCCTTATTGTATTTTCAATTCAAATAAAGATTATTATTATGCATTATTTTGAGCACAAGGCTGCCCTTAAAATTGAAATTAAAAATAGTGATGAAATAACAGAAAATCATAGATTTTGGATTAACAAATATGAAACCAAATTAGAAAAGGCTAAACAAAAGAATGATAGTTATCGTATTTTTACATTACAACAAAATTTATATATTATGAAACATGTTCAATATAATAACTGACAAAATAAAAAATATGCATTACAAGAAATTTCTAAATTGATTGATTAAATTATGAATTTCTTTAGCTTTATTATTTGTGTAGTTGCATGTCTATTTATCATGTTTTTATATGTTTAAATTTTATTGAAATTTTTTATTTTATAATTTATTATTATTTACTTTCATATCTTTTTTTACAAGCCATATATCACTTAGGTTTAACTGAGAGATTACAAAATATTTAATTATTAGATGTTTAAACTTTCGAGAAGCATTTCTCGAATAGTTTAATCACCAGTTACAAGAACGTGGTACTAATTATTTAGCATATAAATAGCTAGACGAATGTCTTGTTCTATTTGTACTGATCTAAATCAACAAATACAATATACAAGAAACAAAATTGAACAATATAATGATGAAATTAGTTACAATGAAACTAGAATCAATAATGTAATTTTTGTAAATATAAACTCTCATGGACGAAGACCATATGAAGAACATTTACAACTAGCTAGCACAATGAAAAATTTATATATTGAACACCTATCGCATTAGAAAACATTTCTAGAGCCCGTAACACTTATCATAGAACACTATGAGTTCTCTAGATCAAGAAACTATATTAGATGTAGATAATTCAGAATTGCATGAAGCTCAAGGCATTTTTCATATTAATACTCTTTTAGCTAATGATAAACACAAACAAATTGTAAAAACTCAATTAAATTTAAAACCTAGTCAAGACATTCATAAATCATTATTAAAGAAAGTTTTAGACCGAAAAATTATTATTTACTTTGGTAAAATCGTACATGAAGCACCTATAAGGATTGACCAATGCAATGGACACATAAGACTCAATCTTATTGATCGCGAACAAATCACAAAACAATTAAATCAAATTCCTTTAGAAAAACGAATTAAAATAGGTTATATTCATGTCTCTACTATTCAAATTTTATTAAAAGCAACTTTTCAAGAAGACATTGATTCACCCATTAGAATGACTATTGTAAGATGAAAGAATGACCAATTTAAATGATCAAATAATTAGAATGATGAATGGAAACTTAGCATATGGTAAAATAAAATTCAATGCAAGATTAAAATTAAGAAATACCATTAAAATCACATAATTTAGACGATACTATCACTATTGCCTACAAATTTTATAAAGACAACTTAATGATCCCTAGACAATATCCTTTTTCTATAACTTACTAAATTAGCTATGCATCAACGAATTCACATCATAGTATTGAATTTAAAAATACAGATAAAATCTATATTGATCAATTATTTAATGATGTTGTAAAAGTAGGTACCAATTTTAGAACAAAATTATGAACATTACCTGTTATACAATTTCCTATTCAAACAAAACCATCAATTAATGAAAAGACATTCCTTTTCAGATATTTCTTCTTCTTCTTCAGCCACTCCATTGTTGAAATCACATTCCTTTAAAATAGAACGACCCATTCGATTCTTTGAACCTGAATTTAAAGACAAAACAAATATTAAAATTACTAACCCTATTGTAAACATTCTATCTGCAATTGAAACATCAATTAAATTAGATGATATAAAAAATCAAGTTACAGAATTAACCACTTATTTAAAGCATACATTTTGAGTGTAACTCAAATTATAAAAAATTTAAAGAGCAACACACATGCTTAGAAATACAACTGTTATGGATTCCTTTATTGGAAAGAAATATCAGAGGCACAACAAAGGGGATTGATTGAGTTGGAATATGGCTGGAGATTTAGTCAAATATTTATGCAATATTTATGTTATTCTAAAGTAAATTAGGAAAGAGTCTTTGATTGTTGAACGCCAGTTTTGGCAACTGTTTTATTTCCTTTGAAATTGAGTCTGTAAGCCTGTTATAAAAGGCTATCGTTTTCTTGAATAAAAACATCAAAGAATTATCATAAACTTCTTGGTAGGCAACTCCTTTTGAGTTCCAAAATCGGGAAGAAGCGAGGCAAGAAAGGGTTCGTGCGAGTGAGCCCGATCCGGACTTGTTCTAATTCCTGAGATCGTAACAACTCACAAATATAAATACAAAAACAAAATGAAACAATGCAATTAGTAAAAGAATTAATCAATGCAAAGAAACAAAAAGAACAAAAATTAGACAAGATCCTTCAAGTGGTATTAGAGCCTACACCAAAAATAACAAATTTAGTAAAACCATGGAGACCATAAAGGATACAACAACACTAGTATCTTACACAAAACCAAAAAATACCGAGTCATTAGAAGATGTAGAAAAACAAATAAGATTACAATTAGAAGAAATTGCGCAGTTAGTACAAAAACTGACATTAAATTCAGCAGCAGAAAATGTTAAACAAATCACAGATAGAGATGAAATAATATATGATTATAAATTTGAGGATGAAGAAATTTATGTTGAAGAAGAAAAACCTAAAAGTAGTAGAAGTAGAGAACAACAATTAGGAAAATAACATGTAAAAAGAGAACATGTAAGTGGAGATAAAAGAAAAAAGGATAAACAAGATCAAGATACATATACACATGGAATTGGAAATCAGATGACTTCTTAAATCAACATGGATATTATTCAAAAGAATAAAAAATATGGAAATATCCAATTGAATATATTCCAAAATTAGTATCTTTAGGACTAGATGGAATTTTAAATCTAGACTATGTAATCGAACCCAAAAAATTACTAATTGAATGGACCAATAAAATTCAACTTTGACTTCAAATTGAAAAACCTTTTAATGAATTAGAAAATAAAGAATTATTATGAAATTTTATTACCTATAAAACCACAGGAATAGTACAATCAAAATTATATAAATATAAATATAAATATATATATTTAATAATAATAATATAACATATGGAGTCACGCAATGCTTATATATATTTTTATTAAATATATATATATACCATCTCGGGTGTACGGTGTACTGTGTACAGTGTAAGGCGCCTGCGGCGCCTTCTCGATCTGCTTCTTTATAATTAATCGAATCCAGGGGGTGTTGATGGTGGTCCGAAAGGTTCTCCATTTTCTTGTTGTTCCAGGAGTGTGAAATCTATGATGGTTTTAGTCTCATATCGAGTATTTCGAATAAGTTCCAGTATCTGTATTTGCTTATTCATGAAATACATGATAGCTTTGTAATCAGGCCTTCTCATGAGGAGATCTTTATTATTTTCCAATTCTGCATTATATTGTAATCTTAATTCATTGATCAGGGTATTAATACTATCTTTTGATCCTAAATCTAGTCGAACAAGATGCTCGCCATAAGCTTCTGCATTCATGGGTGGATGTAGAAAGTTTCCTAAATTCATTCGAATCAATCACAAACTAGTATAGAGAATGGGTCCAACACGCTTCCTTACCTATTTTCAGCTTTGACCAGAATATCGTTGGGTTGCACTACAAAGCTTTTACCGAGCGTTTCAGCCCCAACCTTAACTCCAGAAGTCAATTAAGGTAACTCTTCTGTAGTCCTTTCAGTAATACTTAGCACAGCCTTGTTTCGTTTCCTACCTCAAGGCGTAATGAAAGTAGTTAAGAAAGTGTTTAGGCTTTTCACTATATTAGGTTGTGAAGACAAGAATGAATTTAAGAAAGAAGGGGTTTTATTGCTTCATGGATATTACAAAGGGTAAGGGAAAAGTAGAGGACGAAGTGATCAAGTTGTCCCCTTTCTACACTTAGCTTACATATTTATAACTAGAAGACGTAGGTAACTATTATTGATATTTTTTACATATGCCACCTAATCTAAGACACCTATATTACAAGACAAAATAGTAACTTTATCTCTTTTGTCCTTATTACTTTTGTGCTGGCAAAAACAAAACCTTTGTTACAATATCAGATAGGATTAAGACATCTTGATACACAAATAGAAAGAATTACAATTAAATTAGAGGAGTGTTATACTGAGAATCCTTTAAAATTTTGGGATAAAAATCAAATATATGCAAAGTTGGAAATGATAGACAGAAGTAAAGTAATAAGAGTAAAACCCATGAGATATAATGAAGAAGATCAGAAAGAATTTGCTATACAGATAAAAGAATTATTAGATTTTGGATTTATTAGGCCTAGTTTGTCACCTCATAGCTCACCTGCATTTATAGTTCGAGGACATGCAGAGTAGGTTAGAGGAAAAGCTAGAATGGTGATAAATTATAAAAAACTAAATGATAATACAGTATTTGATGGATACTTTCTACCACATAAAGAAAGTTTAATCAATAGAACAAGAAATAAAAAGATCTTTTCAAAATTTGATTGTAAAAGTGGATTTTGGCAAATAAAGATGCATCCAGATAGTATTCCCTATACAGCATTTTCGACTCCACAAGGACATTATGAATGGTTAGTAATGCCTTTTGGATTAAAAAATGCACCACAAATATTTCAAAGAAAAATGGATAATATTTTTAAAGATTATTCTTACATCTTTGTATATGTTGATGATATTTTAGTAGCATCAGAAGATATTCAACTTCATTTAAAACATTTAGATAATTTTATTAATATATGTAAGGCACATGGATTAGGATTGTCAAAGAAAAAATCAAAAATATTACAAAATAAAGTAGATTTTTTAGGTATGCAAGTAGATGGGCAAGGAATAGAATTACAAAACCATATTGTAGAAAAAATAGCGAAATTCCCTAATAAGCTAATAGATAAAAAGCAAGTACAGAGCTTTTTAGGAATATTAACATATGCTTCAGATTTTATTCATAATTTAGCTCAACTACGAAAACCATTTCAAGATTTACTTAAAAAAGATAAGATATTTAGTTTTACACCTGAGTTGGAAACTCAAGTAAAACAAATAAAGGAAATGTGTAAATCATTACCAAAATTATATTTACCTAATAAAGATGATAATTTAATACTAGAAACTGATGCTTCAGAACATTATTGGAGTGGTATTCTAAAGAAAATAGATTATGATAATAATGAAAAAATAGGAGAAAGTTTATGTAGATATTGTTCAGGAACATTTACAGAT
>JANVCL010000009.1:12127417-12139649 GCA_026546855.1 Erythroxylum incrassatum
GCGATACACACCCATTGAGAAGTTGGCTCTTTTGTTGGTAATTGCAGCGCGAAAGCTTCGACCCTACTTCCAAAGTCATACCATCGAAGTGTGGACAGACCAACCCCTCCGACAATGCCTTCAAAAGCTCGAAACTTCCGAGCGGTTGGTTAAGTGGGCAATAGAGCTGGGAGAATTCAACATACACTACAAACCACTGACAATGATCAAAGCCCAAGTGTTGGCAGATTTCGTAGCAGAGCTAAGCCAACCCAGCCCGCAGGAGGAACAACGCCACTCCTGGAGTTTGTTCGTTGATGGGTCATCCAACGTTGAGGGATGCGGGGCAGGAGTGGTATTGATCAGCCCGCGCCAGGAAGAAAAAATGGAGTATGCTCTATGACTAGAATTTAAAGCTTCTAATAATGAAGCCGAATATGAAGCCTTACTGACCGGTCTTCAGCTGGCATGAGAGATGGAGGTGAAACAGTTGAAGGTATACAGTGATAGTCAAATAGTAGTCGACCAAGTCACTGGACAATACGAGGCCAAAGGGGATAACATGATTAAGTATTTGGAGTTGGTAAAACAAGAGCTGAGCCACTTTGAAGAATACACAATCAACAGGATAAAAAGGATGCAAAACGTTCGAGCTGACGCGCTCTCCAAAATAGCCTCTGATCGAGATGCGAGAAACAACATTTTGGTCGAACGATTAGATCGACCTAGCAATCAAAAAACTAATGAAGCCCTCGAAATAGGTACCGAGCGATCGGGTTGGATGGAGCCAATCAGACAGTACCTTCTTGAGGGAGTGCAGCCCGGAGAAGCTTTGGAAGCCAAGAAACTAAGGGTGAAGGCGGCCGAGTATACGGTCATTAACGACATCCTATACAAGCGATCTTACGACTGGCCGCTACTACGCTGCTTGGGCAAAGAGGAGGCAGAGCAGGCGATGGCCGAAGTCCATGAAGGAATGTGTGGAAATCATCTAGGGGCAGAATGTTGGCCCATAGGTTAATCAGACAGGGGTATTACTGGCCGACAATGAAGAGAGACTGCCAAGAGAAAGTTAACCGGTGCGAGGCTTGTCAAAAAAATAGCAACCTGACTCATCAGCCGACCGAACAGATGAAAATCATGAGCCATCCTATCCCTTTTGCTCAATGGGGAATAGATATATTAGGACCTTTCCCCCTTGGTCCTGGACAGAAGAAGTTTTTAATAGTAGCAGTTGAATACTTCACCAAGTGGGTGGAAGCAGAAGCGGTCGCCACTATCACTGAGCAGAAAATGGAAAACTTCATCTGCAAGAACATACTTAGTCGCTTCGGGATGCCCATGATCCTAGTGACGGACAACGGGCGACAGTTTGATAACGACAAGTTCAAGGGTTTCTGCGAGCGATTAAGAATAAGGCTCCAACTGACGTCAGTGGCCCACCCTCAAAGTAACGGGCTCGCGGAAAATACTAATAAAAAGATAATGAGTGCCCTCAAGAAGCGGTTGGATGGACGAAAGACTTGGGTAGATGAGATAGATGAAGTATTGTGGGCATATAGAACTACTCCGAATGGGGCTACGGGAGAAACGCCGTTCAGGATGACCTTTGGGGCGGAAGCCCTAGTCCCAGTAGAGGTGGCGTTACCTAACCAAAGAGTATTGGCTTACGAAGAGGAGCGGAATGATGAAGCCCGCAGAGCAGAACTTGTGCTCCTTAGTGAAGACAGGGATATGGCGGCCGCTCGCTCGGAAGCCATCAGGCAAAAAGCAACAAAGTTCTACAACAAAAGGGTAAGGCCGAGCGGCATAAAGATCGGTGGTTATGTTCTAAGAAAAGCTGAGGCGGCTGGGAAACATCCAGGGAAGCTCGGGCAGGCATGGGAAGGACCCTACCAGGTGGTCAAGCAAGCCGGACACGGTTCATTCATCCTGCGTGACGTCGATGGCAAGGTCCTACCGAGGCCATGGAACTCACAAAATCTAAAGACATTCTACCACTAGATAAGCTTTGTTCTACTTGTTCATTTCTATCTTTAGTATTTTATTGCTGCTTACGGAGTTATAATGGATTTCTTTTTCTTGGCCCCATCAATCATGTTATTTAATGGTTTCGCCATCGTTAATAAAGAACTTTCAAATTCTCCGGCAAAAGCAATCTCACCAAAACACGCCACAGTAAAGACAGACCGCTCGTTTCTCGACATAACGTTTTTGACAAAGCTCAGCCCTTGAGCAAAGCTCGAGTCTCGACATGCGTTCGACATAGCTCGGCCCTTGAGCAAAGCTCGGGCCTTGACATGCGTTCGACATAGCTCGACCCTTGAGCAAAGCTCGGGACTCGACATAACGTTTTCGACAAAGCTCAGACCTCGACATGCGTTCGACATAGCTCGACCCTCGAGCAAAGCTCGAGTCTTGATATCGATCGACAGGGCTGCTGAGACAAAGTTCCTGCAGCCAGGCGACGTCAAGCCATAGAACCTTGGCATTGTTTGGTTTTCGACACAGATCGACCCACAACAATTCTCGACACTCGGCATCAATCGATCGGGCTATCAAGGCGAGATTACGGTAACCTAATGAGACCTAGAAGGCCAACCTCGCCCGACCGAACGTACTAGTTCGCAACATACTATTCGAAAAAGCAGTCTCACACACAATGAACTTCATCCAACAAAGTTAAGAAGACAATGAAGGGTAAAAAATATTTTTATTTCCAACAAATTTGCCCTGGTCACAAGCTCGACCAGATGAGCTTTCCTATTCTAGAAATACTATATTTCCTACCCGGCCTACTGCAAGAATTATCAATGAACCTCTCCATGACAAAGTCAAACAATCTGTCCATTATAGGTTCTGATATATTTGTACTGACGAGTCCTGTGACAGCCAAATTCTTTACAAGCCCACAGTTTTCACTATCACAGGACCTCGTCAGGGATTACCTCTCGCTCTATCTCGATCGTCAGGAATTACCTCTCGCTCTATCTCGACTATTGTAGGGCCATTTTGGAGGGAAAAAGGGAGAAAGGATACGTCTGGCTGATGGTTGAAATCCGGAGTGGGGACGATAGTGAAAGACGCATTCTGGCAACACAGGACGAAAAGACGAAAAGGCAAAGAACAGAGGCTACGAAAAGTCATACAGAACAAGAGAAAAAACTTTATGCCCCAGGATTTATAGTATCAATCGAACAAACATACCAATCCGAATCGACTACGTGAAAAAATCTAAGTGGCTGGAGCAGCGCAGTAGACGAGGGGACACATGTAACCACGCGCGATAAATGTGCGGAGGTCTAAGATACGCGACGTTCCAAATGTCGATGACACCCAGAAGATGCGGACCTTCAGCAATAACTACACCAAGCGTTTTGAATTTCAGCATACCAAGCGTTTTGAATTTCAGCATCCCCAATCGGCCCTAATGCATGACGATTGTGCGACAGTTGAGAGGGCACATCGTTTCAGATTTCGAACGGTGCCTAGAAGATACGAATCATCAAGTAATAGTTAAACCGACCGCCCTATCTTGGCATAAGCCGATCGTTTGCCCCTCCTTATCACGACTTAATCGATCGGCCAACTATCGCCCGAATGATGGCTTGCCAATCCGACCAATTCTCTGTCATAGCAAAAATTACTACATATAGGGCGTTGATCTCCGATAGACCAGTTTCGTCAAGAGTAGTCACACAGATGGGCCGTATAATCTTTGCATACTCCTTCGACCCTTCTCTTCGGTCAGGCCCGAGGAGTAGGGGGCTTATGGTCGGGTCGGCAATGCTAGGCCCAAGCCCATCTCTACTTGTTCACGGTCCGACTGGCCCATCAAGTGTTAAACTCCTATGCAAACACTAAGACTTACGTAAAGACCTAAACCTAGTGGTAACTTACGGCATATATAAGGTATTATACAGCCACGATTGAGGTACGAGATTCAACCCTAGTTTCTTCTCTGTTTTAGCAACCAAACTACTCACAGAATACTAACTTGAGCGTTGGAGTGGCCTTCCGGGAACCAACTCCCGGCGTGCCTTTGTTTGTTTTGCAAGTATTCAATAATCAGATTTACTCGAGATTATGGATTAAGGTAATGATATTCCGATCCAGCAAAATCTGACTGAACCAAGTAGCCTTATGATTGTTTTATGAAATCGAGCCAAGCATTCATGATGATTTATTAGTACTTAATTATCTTAAGCTAACATAAAACCTCTGACACAACCATGATTGACATTCATATACCTGCATGCTGTCTCCGAAACTTTCGGTTTTGGACACCATAGAATTTCGGTTTAACCAATCAAGGGCAGTTCTCTGCAAGATTCATTTCGTACCGTGTAAATTAAATTTTGCAATAACTAATAATTAATCGTTAATTACGGTATGTTATCCTTAAGAAATACGCAATTATGAGGAGTATCTGGAGGTTGTGTGTACAGTATGTGATGTGTGTTTTATATAATTTCTCTCTTGTCTGAAAACTAAAGATCTGAAATCACCCCATCAGAGATCACATGGAGTAGGTCCTATGATCTGCGTCGTTTGATTAGTTATCTACACGGAATATAATTAATTTAGCGAATGACAAACTTATAACCTTTGTTGTGCCAAGAATCTCTCTCGCCAACCAATGTAGGGACACAACACAAAGGGTACTTTCAGAGGATGATTGGCAATGTCACGGTTCGCCGGATGGCATAGATCTGCTCATTTTTTCAATCAACTTTGTTATAGAAAAAATTCCATTGATTTCGGTAATAATTAACAATCGGTACTGACTGGGAATGAATGAGATTGTCTTCTTAACATGTTACATGCATGCATATAGATAAGGTGATACCGAACAAGCATTTAATTTATTAAATTGTATCACCAAGAGCGGAATTGGTGCCACGAACAGTGCAATTACTATGTCCTAAACCAACCCCCTAGAATTTCTTACTTGATAACAATGGAGGCCTAGACTTTTCGGATGATAAAATCTGGGGAAAGGAAGCAACACTTTGTCGTTGACTGAACTCTGAACTACTATGTAAGAAGTCTAATCGTCCAAAACCAAAAGTCCATGTGTGCAAATACGTAATATGCACATCACCAAACCCAATAGCAACCAATAAGAGAAGTATGGGTTTCACACGTGTAGTTGTGTCTATAGAAAATGCTATGTTTAATTAGGTCCACATGTTGCGATCCATGTCTTCAATTTAACACAACCAACACCATGTGACATCATTACTTCTTCACCAATAAATAATTCTCTCACTTGTATGATTTTATATCGGGACTGTTTTCTTGGGCCAAAGCCCATTTATTCTTTTCCCTTAACGAAGACAGTAGTCTATGTGAGCCTTGCAAAAAGCCTATATCAGATCTTCCAAACCTCCATTCCGGCCCAGCTCTTTTGCACTGCGTACACAAATTTCTATGGTTCCTCAAGACGCTTGCCATTTCTCGCAACGCCTACCTCAAACTCCACCGAAAAAAAGAATAATTTTAAACGATCGGCCATGACCCTACCTCACCAAAATCAATCTCTGATTTAATGACCAATGTCTATAAATTTTTGTGCTACATACTTAATGTTTTGAGTGCTATAAGAAGTGGGGATGTTAATAGGCTGGGTCAGGCCTGAGTCACTCTTGGGTGGCCCGTGGCCAGACCCAACCATATATGTATTTTAAAACAATTTTAAAAACAAAATCATTTTTGACGTGACTCGGCCTGCGGACTGGTCGAGCTAAACAATTTTAACCTGTGAGTTGCCCAGCTCGAGTCGGGCTAAAGTTGTCATTCCTAATAATAAGTCCTATAAACAAACTACTAAGCATAAAGGCCTGGTCAAATTAGCAAACTTATAAATAATTTTTAGGGTTTAGAACTACTCTAACCTAACGTATAATTCAAATAATGTTATAAAGGATTATAATCAAAAATTATTTTTTTTAAAGTTCATCACTATAAAATAATATAGTTAGAATTATTTAAGAGTTGCTAAAAATAACACTTGCAATCACAATCCACTCAATAAACTCTATACTTAAACTTTACGGTCAATAAAATACTGCACATACTACTTTTGTACATGGATTACTTTTGTTTTACCATTAAAGATAATGGAGAGTTTGATTTTGAAGTCTTTTAAAATTACTTATTCTGAGATAGAAGTCTTGAATTAAGATATTTCATATTCAAGGTTACCATTATACTAAAAGACATTGTTATCTTTGAAATTTCTATAATTCTACGATTGAATCATTTTATTATTAGTATTTTTTTAATCTCTAATCTTATACGGAAAACTTCTACAATGTTATTTATTTATTAATAATTTTTTACCGATTACATATCCTAGACATCTAATATTGTACTAAATAATTCCATTCGTTAAAATATATTGTTAAGTCAAAAAGACTCCACTTCTTCTATTAATTTTGATGAAAGCCAAATAATAATAATCATAGAAGTGTGTGAACCATTTTGATGAATTTGTTAAGTGCGCAGATAAATGTAAGTCGCACAAATCATCAAATCAAGACGATACTTAAGTAAAAGTTGAATATGATGGATCAGACAAAGTACTTAGTATGAGACACCAGACGAAGCATATAAATCTATGCAAGATGATGTAATTGAAGAATGTACGAGAACATCAATTAGTTGAAGTTAATTACAGGACTTAACTAATAACCACTTTTAGAAGATTCAACTAGTAGAATTTTCAAGAAGATTGAAGATTTAGGCTATAAATATTGGTTATAGTGGTAAACAAAAACAGATATTATACATAATACAAAAAGAGAAAATAATTCTGATTGTAAAAGCATACTTAGAGAAATTCTGTGCTCAAGTGCTCACGTAGTAAAAAAATATTCTGAACAAAGAGAGCAAACACATCTATAACGTGAAGCTCAAACAATATATTTTCGAGTGAAAAGAAAGGCTAGAACCTAAAGAGGTTAAGAAAGCAGATAAAGAATACTTTGTAAAAGAGACCTGAAAAGACTCTGAAGTGTAAAAATAATACTTGTAACGTTGAAGGATATAGTGAAATCTCAGACGGACTTTGACGACTGGACATAGCCCAAAGTTAAGGGTAAATCAGGATAAATCGCAGTGTCATATTCTCTAACTCTTATCTCTTTAATTTTTCTTGTTGTTAGAAGAATAGATATTAATTTTCGTTGTTGCGTTACTCGCCAAATTTAGTGAATTGTTTTTATAATCGTCTAAATTTGTAAAGAAGATTTAAAAGATTTTAAAGATTAATATCTTAAACGATTTAACACAATTCAACCTCCATTCTTGTGTATTTTACATATTATATGTGAAATCTATATTAACAAGTGATTTACTTGATATATTAAGACACTTTTTAATGTTAATGAATGTGTTTTGAATAAATTAATTAATACAACTTTGAAATCGTGATGGGAAATTTTTAAGATCAAAAGTGTAACATTCCATTCGTAGTTTCCAAATGGGACATTAAATATTGTCTTCTTTTCTTTTTTTAGCTCAATAATTTGGATTTCATGCCATATTTAGAAACTATTTCTACCTTAATGTTTCTAATAAATTTCTTTTCTTTGGAATAACATATCTAACTTAATGGTTAGTAATCTTGGAACGACTCTTTCTAATTCTTCATTTTTAATGACATAAAATGCTAACTAGCTCCATGCAGATTAGTTTGGACCAATAACTTCTTGAATTTCTTTTTGTTTATAATGTTATCTTAAATCATCATTCATCTTAATTGCTCTTGATATTGGTCTTATTAAAATATTTCTTTCAAGATAGTTTTACTATATGTTTCTTTCTATCCCAAAAAGCATTTGAAACTTTTGCACAAATAATATTTCGTTGAATATTTGTATTTTATCTTATAAATACAAGTTATGAGCACAAATCAGACTAAAAACCTAGTTGGTTTATATTTATTTTAGTTAAACCAACCGGTCCGATTCAGTTTTAAAATCATTAGTTTCTATGAATTCAAATTTAACCTTATGACTAAACTTAGAATTTGTGATTCCTATTTCATCTATACTTTTTATGAGAAACAAATAATGTAAAAATGGTTTTCCTAATATTAATTCTTAAATTAGATTCTTGATCGTTGCAAAGTGGCATAATATATCTTTTTCACAAATAATTGTATTTACACAGTTTTTTATGTAATTATTAGCAATTATAATTCATTCTTTTGTTTATTCAAATTTTTTTAAAATAATTGCTCTTGCCTTAATATAATTCATATCTACTTTTAAATTTATTAATGTTATTTTCAATTGTGAATTCTTTGTTAACTAATATAGTAAATATCATATACCATTTTTTTAGAGGATACATAATGTATTACGTTTCATTTTTAATTTTTTTTAAAAAAGTCTGATAGGGCCTAAGCTTGGGCCCAAGTTAGTAGGCCAAGTCCATTACTGTCCCTACATAAAGCAGAAGGCTTATCTTTCTATATATTGTCGTTTCATTTCTAATGCCTCCTCTTTGGTTATTCTTTGACTTCAAAATAGCATAAACTTAAATTATTATATTCTTTTGTAATATTTGTCATTTTTAAAATTTAAGCCTATTGTTTTAATTGAGTAATTTCTTAATTTACTTGTCTTATTTGTGTCTTCAATTGGGAAATTAGGTTTTCTTGTAAAGGTGTTATGAATTTATTAACTCTAACAAAGATATCTATATATTTTATTAGTTAGATTACGTGGGAGAGTTGAAAAGAAAAAATTTTCTTTGTGTATTCTGTGTCTGTCAAAACTCAAAACCCAAAGCTTGGGTTGGTGTGCGCGAAGAAATCAGGAGGGTCCCATGTTATTAAAGATAGCAGGTCCCACATACTCAAAAAGAGGCTTTAACTTAACCAGTATTTTAGGAAAATCGGGCGATTTTTAAAAAAATTGTTTATTACTTAACCGGCTGTTTTTTTTTTCCCCATTAGGTTCTGACCACACTCTGTACCGAAAATCTAGCCAGTTTGTATTTATTCCGGTTGAATTAGTCGATTCGGTTTAATTTTAAAATCCTTAATTTCTATGAATTTAAATTTAACCTTAAGACTAAACTTAGAACTTAGTGATCCCTATTTCACCTATACTTTCTATGAGAAACAAATAATATAAAAATGATATTCCTAATATTAATTCTTAAATTAAATTCTTCAATCTTTACAAAGTGTGCATATTATATCTTTTCCACAAATAATTGTATTTACCAAGTTTTGTTTAATGCTAATCTTTTAATTATTAACAATTATTAAATGTCATATACTATTTTTGAGACGATACATAATGCGTTACATTTACACGCAAAACATTCATGAAGTAAGGCTTGTCAATTGGGCTCGACTCGGGCCTGACCTAACCCGAGGTCCCGTCAAGTCCTGTCTGCTCAAATTTTGCCAGAGACTCGGTCAAGTCTAGACTATCCAGACTAGACTTGGTTCATGGTCCAACGAGCAAGGAACAAACAACATCATTATATATATATTTTTTAAAAAACAAAAAGTTAGATCGGATAGGACCCAAGCCCGAGTTTGCATGCCCAGTCTATTGTCATCCCTGTATAAAATAGAAGGCTTATCTTTTTACATATTGTCATGTGTCGTTTCTGATGGTTCCTATTTGGTTATTCTTTTGATTTCAAAATAGTCTAAACTTAAATTATTACATTCTTTTGTTATATCTTCCTTCGCTTCTCCTCATTGCAATATTTGTCATCTCTAAACTTTAAGCCTATTGTTTTAATTGAGTAATTTCTTAATTTACTTGTCGTATTTGTGTCTTCAATTGGGAAGTTATGATTTCTTAAAAAGGTGTTATAAATTTATTAACTCTATCAAAGATATCTACAATGTTATAATTTGGTGGCTCAATTAGTTTCTCTGTGGATTTACCTTTTCCATAAGTTTCTTTGTATGGTTTGCCAAAGTTATCCATGTAACTAAAAATAATTTATCTTTTTTAAATCTATCTTATCTAGAAATTCTAATATTAAGTTTTGTTTAGCGATAAGAACATTTATTCATAGATTTTACTTTTCATCATTACAACATATTTTACATCCATTTTTTTTGAATCATCTAGATTTATATAATTTAACTCTTCATCTTTTGAATTATATTCTGTTTATGAATCACTTAAAGTAAACATGAATATTTTTAATAACTCATACTTGATATTTTTATTTAAATCTAATTCATTAGTCTTCTGTCTAACTCTACGTTTATCTAAGTAATAGCTTTCTTACCACACTTATAACTTGTTATATATTTTTTCTTTTTCTTAGGTTCTTTTTTATGATTTAATTGGTATTCTCTTGAAAATGTTTTATTTTCTTCCAATATTTCTTCTTCCATTATTATTTAGGTTATGATTAATTACTTTTAACTATTTCTCTTTTTAACGATTCTAATTACCATAACTTGATTATATCCAAATCACATAATTGTTCTATATTCTTTGTACTAAATCATCTAGCTCTTTTATTATTTTTTTCAATTTTAATTGAATAACATGAATTCCTTCAACATTTATTCAGCTATATGCTACTTATATGTTGCTTGAGCACAAGGAATGTCTCATTTACACCCCTTTAAATATTTTTAACTCTTTCTCCAATCAATTGTGGTAATCATGCCACTAACTAATTTTTAGAAAGCAGTACTATAACCATCTTTTAACATAACTCTAACTAAGAAAATATCTTTATATATTAGAAATTTAATACTGTAGTTAATTATATCAAAGCCTTACAAATTCCTCTAGTAAAGGAAGCAACTCAAGTGATTATCTAGTTTTTGTAACTAATAATCCTAGAGCCAAAAGAATAAGAGCAATAGTCTTGAATGTTATACCTAACTCCTAACTAGGAAGCCACAAGCAATGAAACAATTTACGATTATGAAGGAATAGACCTTGAGCGCTTTCGACATTCTATTTACAATATATACTTATGAAACTGTTTATTTCTTAGCATCTAACCCTAACTAGTTCTCTTATCTAGGCTAAATTCCGTTAGATGGTGATATGAGCTTATTATTGTTGGTTTTTGAATATCATTGCATTCCTTTCCCTCCATATTGTATAAATGGTACAACTAAAAGCTATCTTGAAAAAAAGTGATAGGTTATAGAGAGCTAGTAAGGATAAATTGCCTATTGAATGATCCTTTCCCATTCTATTTCACGATAGTAATGACTATAAGCAACGACGGATGTACATTGGGGGCAAGTGGGAAATTTTCATATAAAAATATTATTATTTTAAGTTTTGATCCCATAAAAATTAAAATTTGGTCCCATTAATTTAATTCAGCAATATAAGAGTACTTTAAATATTTTTCCCCCACTCAAAAAAATTCAGTCATATAAGAGTACTTTAAATATTTTGCCCCCACTCAAATTTTTTTTGGATCTGTCCCTGACTATAAGCCTACTGAATGCTCAACCAAAAGGCACTAGCATTGCAGAATTTGAAAAGGAGGTGGTTAATGGACTCAGGTTTCAAGTATATAGCCTATATGTAGAATTAGAGATAAATAAGCCTTTAATCCTACCACAATGCTTAGCTTGTTCTTCATTGCTAATTAAAGAATAAAGGAGATGGTTAATGGATTCAGGTTTCAAGTTACATAGCCTATAGGTAGAATTAGAGATAAATAAGCCCTTACTCATATCCATAGTGTTGAGCATGTTTTTCATTGCTAATTGAAGAATAAATGAGTCTTTCGGGGAATTTGCTTGAACTAGATAAGTCGAAAACATTTAACTTTAGGGGTATTAAATCTAAGAAGATCCTTGAGGAATTTATTCTTAGTAAGAGGAATTCTTAGTAAATATCCTTGAGGAATGTCCCTTCCAAAGGACATTTTCAATTCTATCAGATTTCAAATTGTAGGGAAAAAATGAAAGGGGCATAACCTTTAGCATTATAAGAATGTTAGACATTTTTGTCCCTAAGGACAATTTTGTCAATGTTTCATAAAGTTGGACTAACATTAATTGTAATTTTGGTTTGAAATAAATTACCGGTTTAAGTTACGCCATTTGATCCAGATAAAGATATTAAAGTGACCCAATAAATGATCTAAATCAATGGGTCGAAGTTCGGGAGGAAAATGGGTCCCAATTAGTGTGGACCGGGTCTATATCGGCCTTGTGATGGGGAAGCCCGATATGGAAGCTATATAAAGGTAAGGTCTCCTGCAGTTACTCAAGAAGAGGATT
>JANVCL010000009.1:12141531-12154319 GCA_026546855.1 Erythroxylum incrassatum
CTTGTATCTTGTGTATTATTTGGATTGTAATTATTTTTGGGAATGTAAATAATGAGTTATGGATTGTGTATTGAATTGAGGTGTAAATGTGTAGGATTATAAATGTGAGATGGAGTATGGATATTAAGGATCAATTGTGTATGGATTTGTATATGGACAGGACATGGGAATTGTGTATGAATGGCATGAGATGAATTGATGGAATGAATCGTATTGAAAGAAGTTTCTCAGTTAAATTGATGAAATTCGAATATTTGGTAGTAAGCGAATTTTGGATAAAAAGAGATATGATTATAGTGAATGGTAAAATGTTTTCGAATACGAATGCGATATGGTCGAATATGAAGGATTAAATGAATTGAGGAATTGATGAATTCCAAATTGGAAATTGGAAGTACTTCGAATGATGTGTAAATGAAAAAAATGAGGCAATATTAGTTAAACTATGATTCGTTTGTTATGAGTTGGGTTCCGAAAACGGGTCCCAACATTAATAGCTTGTTGAATACATATGTATCTAAAAATCTTTGCTTTAAATATTACTATAAAGGCAGTAGATTAAGGCTATCTTACCTAACATTATAACATTTGCTAATGACCTATTACTGTTATACAGAGCTGAATCCTCATCTATTAATCTATTTCTGGATGCTTTGGAGAGCTTTAAACAAATTTTTTGTCTAGTTTTCAACCCTTTTAAAAGCTCTTATTTCCTCTCAGTAAGATTCAATCCAATAGTGGCAAGTAAGGTTATATAAATGGAAATTCCTTAAGAGAACTTACCTTTTAAATATCTTAGGTCCCCATTAATACTAGGAAACTCATAGCCATTGATTGTCAACCATTTTTAAACTTAATCAATAAGAGAATCAACATTTGGAGTAATAGATTTCTCAGTTATAATGGAATAATTCAATTAATGATCTTAATGTTAAACAATGTAGCCATTTATTGGATTTCTCATATTGCTCTCCCTAAAAGCATATTGAAGTCTATAGATAAACTATTAAGGGAATTTCTATGGAGTGGTTATAGCAAAAAGAAGAATTCCCAAGTTGAAATGGTTTATTGTATGTCTCCAAAAACAATTAGGGGGCCTTGGAGTATCCTTTACAAGGTTAACGGGAAAAACTTTATTTTTAAGGAGATTATGCTGCCTAAGCCAGATAAGGAAGATATTTGGCTTAAATGTGCGCATAATTACCATGGAAAAAATGACAACTTATGGATTATACCTTTAAATTGATATATGTCTTCAACACTTAAACAAAAACTCAATATGAGGGGTTGGATGCAAGGAACTATAAAACACAGAATCTTTGATGGAAGAAAGACTTCTTTTTGGAATGAAAATTAGCATTCAAGAGGACCTCTTTATAAACTGGAGGAATTCCAATTGCTAAGACATTTAATCCCTTATAAAACCAAAATGTAGGAGTTGATCACAAATAATCAATAAAGCTGGACTTTTCATTTTAATAGGGTTATAGAAATAATTACTAACAACTTACCAAACTATTAGCTAGACTCTGCTAAAATAAACCAAGTGTAGTGGATAGAAGACCAATCCATGTGCTTCTCCAATAAGGCATGTAAAAGATTCCTATTTTCCTCAATTTCACATAAAGTGATATGTTTTCATCTGGTTTAGGATTAAGGTATAATGCATGCTCATGATTTTTTTATATTGTGGCTAATTATTGGTGGTAGAATCCTTATAAAAGATAACATTAAATTCATAATAGAATCCCTACATTATGAATTATGTGCTTCCTAAACTAAAAGGTTTGCTCACCTGTTCTTTAAGTGTAGCTTCTCTTCCTAAATTTGGCACAGAGTAACTTCCTTACTAAATATCTATAGTTTTGCAAGTGATTGGTCAGTGATTATAAGATGGGCCTTACAACTCAAAATGAAATCTGAAGCTAACTACAAGCTTTTTAAAATCTCAAGGCTATATGGAGGTCATCTTATAGGCCATAAGGAGTTACTCCATAAGACATTCATACCAATTAGGATTATAAATTTGGCGAAAGGGTTATAACTTAAAATTTCTTAAAGAATGAAAGAGAGATGACACTTATAAATATCTTGTTCTCATAATTTCACTTCATTAGTCTTTATAAGTTTGTATGCTAACTAGATCTAGCTAGCTAAAGGTATTTGTATAATTGGTTTCTCCTTTATAATTTATTTTTATTAATGCTTTCATTACTTAACTTTTAGAAAAAAATTTTACATGCTCAACATATTCATATCATAATTATCATAAAAAATTAAATAACCATGAATTTTCTAATAAAAGCATGCAAAACATCGTTTATTAACCTCATGAATGTACTAGGAGCATTAGTTAGTATAAAAGACATCATTAATCATTCATATAGATCATATTTTATTTTAAAGATTGTTTTAGACTCATTACATTCTTTCATCCTAATTTGATGATATCCATTTTCATATTAATTTTTAAAAACACACAAGAGTTATGTAATTTATCAAGCATGTCATCTAGTTGGGATGTTGGTATTTTACAATTATTTTGTTTATAACTTGACCGTCAATACAAATTTTCCATAATCCATCCTTCCTAGAAACAAGTAATATTAGAACATCATTCTCCTTAACATACCCTTTTGATAAAAGCTTTTCAACTTGCCTTTGAAGATCCTTAATCTCCTTCGAGTTATTTCTATAGGTAGGTTAATTAGGAATGACAATACTGAGTATGAAATTAATTTAATGTTCGATTCTACTTATTGGTGGTAAACCACTAGGAATATCCTTAAGGAATACATTTTTAAAATCTACAATAAAGAAATAAAAATATTAGGCAAAGAAACATCAAGATTGTTAGTATTAAATGAAGCCTCTTTGTATAAAAGTACAATCATAGGTTAGTTAGAATAAAAAGATCTCTTGACAACCTAACTCTCTCTAGCATAATATTTAACTTATTTCTTTGCTTTTTCTCTTACATTCTCTTCGCTTTTTTCACAATTTCTTCCCATTTTCTTTTGTTTTTAATCTCTCATCCTCATTTTACTTACTCTTTTTTTTATCACTCACTCTTATTAACTTAAGTTGATCCTCATACACTTAATAATGCCTTTATTGTTCACAGAAAAAGATCACCTATTTATAAACCCATATTTTAAACTTGTTATCAAATTCTTAAGTTTTTATTAAAAAGATTATGGGGATTATGCAAATGCACCATATCATATAACACCACTTCACAGTATCTTCCAATTAAGAATGGAAACCATCAGTTGTTTATTAACCCTCACCTCGCCATATTTATTTAGCTATTAAAACTTATATGAATGAAGATGTTTTATAGTAGGCAAACTTAACTTTTTATAAGGAAATTATAGTTATAATCATGCAATTAACTCCATCAATAATTATGTCATATAAAATTTTATTAATATGGTACCTTGTATGAAAAATATTATCTCATTCCTCATTAACATCAATGTCTTTGACTTAGACATTTAGAGAATGCCTCACCATCCACTAAATGTTTAAGACCATCTTCATCATAATTTTTTAGCGGCATATAGAATCATCGTCACTTTTACCTTTCATTTTTGTATCCCTATCATCTCTCATGATCATCGCCCTTTTCTTAAGATATTATAGAGTTAGATACCCTGTCCCTAAACAATGAAGCATTTAACATTATGAGTATGAATTTGGCTTTCAGATTTACCTTCTTTAGGTAGTTTGAGTTTGAATTTAAGGACATCCTTCTCATTCTTTTTTCAACTTAATTTTCCTGATGATGAACTATAATTATGTTGTGGGTGATTTCTTTTTCTTTTTAGTTTCATTTTTAACTTTATGGCCATATGAACCATATTTCCTGGTTCTCATAATTCAAACTGTTTAGAAACCTAGCCATATTGGCTGGTCGATCCTCCTCTGCATTCACTTGAATCATAACAATCTCCATTTCTTTAGGTTATACTTTAATACTTTTAGACCCTTATGCAGGACATTGTAATTTCTAAAGCAAATCCTTATAGTAGCGATTAGGAATAAACTACCTATAATTAATGATTGACCTTTATATACTCCCAATTGTTAATAAATTCCTTTGCTTATTTAGTGTAAGTAATACCACCAAATAATAACATAGTTATTAGACTAAATTACATCAAGTTTTACCTTTTTCTCTATGGTTTAATAGTGGTAGTAAAAGATTAACTCCATCTTCTCGTCTCACTCTAAGTAGACCTCAAGTCATTTCGCCCTTAGAATGAAGGAATCTTCATTTTAATGTTCCTAAAGTTGTTATCTCACCTAATCTCTTTTATGGCCTCTATCTTGTCAGTCATATAATGTGTAAATTTTCTTATATTATTTCTTAGTAGTTAGTAATCATCATGCAAGTCGTCTTCCTCTTCATGATTATTGAAATAATTTTGGAGAACTTGTGTTTTTTTCCAATATGTATTAGGAAGTGGGATAACAAATTAAAAAATGCCTAAACTTTAGAGATTTTTTGTTCTTTTAAGAATTTTGGTAATTGTACCTTTTGCAAATTGGTTAAGGTAGTATCTTCCAACTCCAATTGATCTCTAATATTGTCAAACATTGCATTAATATATTCGTGTTATTTGTTATATAACTTGAAACAAGAACATGCATCCTTCCTTCTCCCTTGAACTTTACCCCGATTAGACGTTATTTAACCTTTAAAAAAGTGTTAGTATCCTCCTTATAATACTCCTTTAGGTGTTATTCTTGATTAATGTACTCAATTGATTCGTATTTTACTCTAAATGTTTAGGTTTTCTCTACTAATGTTGCTTATACACTTTTACCTTTTACCACTCATATTTTGCCATTCAATTTTCCTTTTGATTCTTTATTGAACTAACCAAAACAAACCAAGAATAAATCAACATTATTTAATCAATCTTAAATATTAATGGAGGTAAAGATAAGTAAGAAGTTAACACTATAAAAAAAGTAAAAGAAATCAAGAGATTATGAAGTCTAATCAAATTTGTATTTAGACAAGAATCATGAATTTTCAAGGAGTTGGAAACTAATTTTGCAAGATGTACGGTTGCTACTAGAATGAAATCAAACCTGAAAAAATAGATTAGGAAATTTTAAACGACATATATATTCTTTCCTAATGATTATTGATTGATTCTTTCCTTTTCCTTTTTTTTTGCGTGAACATTCTTTGTTCCTTTGTTTATAAACTCCAAATGATATTAAACAAAAAATAAGACATGAAGAAGAATGCAAAATGAAAGTAAAGAAGGAACCAACAAAATAAGAATAAGAAAGAAAAACACAGGAAGAAAATAAATAAGGCATCATGAAAACAAGAACAAATAAAAGATATGTATAACCAATGCTTTGATATCAAATTAATCCCCAAAGATGCAACTTGAGACCCAACACATTTAGGGCATGTTTGTTTCCACTTTTGTTTTTGGTTTTCTACTATTGTTTTTAAATTTTCATAACTTATAAAAACTATATTTGTTTCTTGTTTTTGTTTTTATTGTAACCTAATTTATCATTTACTAAATATATATTATCTAATTATTTAGTATTAATTACTAATAAATATTATGATTAATATAGTTTAATTATTTAATTTATTTTAATATTTGTAATTACTCTAAATTTTTAAGAAATAATAATATTTTAAATTAATATTTTAATTTAAAATAATATCTTAAATTTAATTAAAATTTAAAATATCTTTAAAATACTTAAATTTTAAATAAATTAGCTTTATATAATGAAATATATTATAAATTATAAATAAAATTTTACTTATTAAATTATTTATTTTATAAGATATAATAAAATTTTTACATATATTTATTAATAAGTTCCATATAAGAGATCAAAATAAGATTATTTACTTAATTACTTATCATAATTAATTTATCCTTAAGTTTTATTTAATATTTATTTATTCTCAGTGATAAAATATATAACTATATTAATATTATTAATCAAACATGTTTTACTTTTGTATAAAAAATATGAACTAAAAATAAGAAATGAAAACCAAAAACTATAATTAATTCTCAAGCTTTATCTTAGGGTAAAACTTGCCTGGCTTCTCGGGTTACTAATGCAAAAGCAAAAGGAAGAAGACGCCGCTTAAAGGTAGGGACATTATGGTGGATTGTGTCATGGGTCTACAGGCGGGGGTTCCTTGAGAGCAATCTATGAGAAACCTAGAAAATGTTAACAAGGAAGTGCAAGACATAAGAGTGCAGAGCTATCGAATGATGACATAGGCTAATGCGCAGAATACTGTGGGAGGTAAAAAGGAACTAAACTTGGCTACGAGAGCAAACAGAGAGGATGTGGCAAGAGATACATTGCAAGACAGGTTTCAAGGCAATGAGGAAGTGAGGGGAAAAACCTGTTGATAATGAAAACAACAGGTGTTCACAATACAATGATTTGTAGACAGGATAAACAAATTGGAACAGGGAAAAGAGGGATAATACATGCAAAGAAACAATGCGGGAGGGATTGGTGGGTGAAGAGAATAATGAAGTAGGGTTACGAAGGAAAATTGCAAATAAGGGTACTGGTTGAGTGAGAAAAGCTGGAGTTGACAATGTTGAAGAGTCAACCACCTCTGATGAAGACTTAGATGGAGAAAATGCACATTATGAAGCTTCGGAGTCAAAGACTGAAGAAAAAACCCTGAAGGTGCTTGACAAAATGCCAGACCCAACTTCAGACATGTGTGGTGGAGGAATAACTAAGCCTTATTATATAAGTCTATTCAGGAACAACAGAGAATTGAAACAAGGGATGCAGCTAGACTATGTTTGGGTAGATGATGAAGTTACCATGGAGGAAGAAGACGTGGCACAAATCGAACTAGAGTGGGGATATTATCTTGTGGGATGTTTCACGAGGAGATTCCCAAGAATGAAGGCTTTTGAAGGACTGACTACAAAATGGAATGTACAGTATAAAATCCTGCCATATAATCAGGGATGGATGATTTTTCAATTTGACACAGAGGAGGATCAGACTAATGTATTAGCAGGAGGTCCATATGTTTTGTATGGGAGGACTCTGCTACTTAAGAAACTTGCTCAAGGTTTTTCATTTGACTACAAAGATTTTATGGAAGTTCCCATATGGTTACAATTGCCAAATGTGCCTTTGGAGTTGTGGAATGAGAAGGGCTTTCAAAGTTAGGATCCCGAATTAGTAGGCCATTTTTCACGGATAAGATCACCAACAAGAAATCAAGAATTGGCTACACACGACTATTGGTAGAGGTTGATGTGTCCAGACAACTTATGATAAGCTTTAAGGTGAAAATGCCTGGGGGCACCCGGTACACACAAATGGTACTCTATGAGACCTTTCCTAGCTACTGCTGTCACTATAAGCAATTTGGACACAATCGCTTTAAATGTAAAGGGAAAATTAAGAAGAAATAGAAGGAGAATACTGCAAATGCAGGAGACACTGAAATGGCTGAGGGTGATATTGTTATGAACCAGACTAACCAGGAGATTGAGGAAGGTAGACAGGAATAATCAGAAGTTCATGTAGAAGCAACTCAGAAAGGAAATCCTGATAAGGAGGGAGAACAACAATTGTAGAATGAAGTTGGTACTGAAGGAATTGTGTAGGGAGGAACTGGTTAAACTAAGGAGACCAAAGTTTCAATCTCGGGTGGATCCCAAAAAGTTAAATTAAGGAGAATGGCAAAAGGTGCCTAACCACCGGAGTGTCAACAAGGGAAAGACGGTAATGACACAAATAAATAGAACAGTGAATGAGAGGAGGAATTTGTAGAGGCAGGAAGGTAGCAACAGGGAGGATATAAGAAATAGTAGCATTGAAGATGTAACATCCTATTACTTGAATTAAGGTTAAAATGGTGTTTGTTAGAGATTAATGAGAAGTTAGAAGGCATAATTCATGCTTATGCACAATGTGACATATACATACACGATACTATTGATCTTGCACATTACAATTATTTGTACATGTATTCATTGACATTTTTGGGTATAATTAATTGTAAAAAATACAATTAAAATGTGAATTGTGAATTATTTGAGCTAAAAATTTATTTAGAGACTATTAGTATTATTTCAAAATTTTTGGTAAATTTTAGGAAATTTTCAAAAATTTGGGGTTCATTTGGACTAGTAATTAATTGACAAATGGATCAATCATTGTGTGGCAAATGGCATAGATAAATGAGCAACATTTGGCATGAGTATTTAATTGACAAATGGCAACAATGATTGAGTGACAAATGGACTAGTAATTAGGTGACATTTGGTAGCTTATGTAAGGAATAAGTGGCTTACATGCTTAAGGACATGTGTTGTTATGTAAGGAATAAGTTGCTTACATGCTTAAGGACATGTGTTGAAATAATATGGTGACATCTAGCACCTTAGGTGTAATGTTTCTGTAACATTTTTTCAACCTAGCTCATTCTTCTTCTCTTCTCATGTCTCCCCACTGCAACTTGCTTCTATCTCCTCTTCTTGTGTTTTTCTTGAAACTATGCTAAATTATCACACTAAATACATGTTTTTACCTTTCACAAAATAGCTAAAGAGCCAGCTGATTGTTGTTGTTTCATCATAGTTGAAAGTCATTTAATTCCATCTTGAATGTGTGACGATTCTGCATGTTTGGAGTACTTATTTAGAGTGATTTTTGAACTAGGATTAGAACTAAACAAGTAAGTAAAAGATTAGTGTTTATGGCATGTTATAATAGAGAATGATTGATGAGTTTTCGATGAAAGTGAGAAAATGTGCTGGAATATTATGAACTGGAAAATTTTCATTGAACATGTTTCGGTATTCTGATTATAACTTGATCTGTGGATTTCTAAATAAGTTGATTCTTAATTCATATTAAACTTGAGATATATGTCTACAACTTTCTTGAAGAAGTTGAATTTTAATTCTATCTCTAAGATTTTCAAAATTGGCATGTAATTGAGTCTTAGCTTAGGCAGTAACACTACCAGGGGCAGAAATCATATCTTGTGGATATTGAATAAACTGTATTGATGTAGGCCGAATTATACTGAGGTGTCTTCACTAAAGTTGTATCTTATTCTCTTACCTTTAAATTAGTATAAAGTTTGCAATTTTTGGATACTGGAATTGAGAGGTATGAGGTGTACAACGTAAATGCATGATCATGCATTAGCCAAAATTTCACATGTACATAATCTGTCATATTTTGAGCATAACTCATTGAATAATGAACCAAATTAAATGATCTTGGTATTAATAGAGACTTAACATAAGAGAATAATTTGTTAGAAGCATATGGGAATGATCTTGTCAGGATATTGTTAAATGAATAATGAATAATGAACCAAATTAAATGATCTTGTCAGGATATTGTTGACAGTAAATAGGAGATGGCAGTGGAGGGGACAACCTAATATGTTCTATGCAGGAAACTGAAGGCATTAAAACACCCTACGAAAACATTGAATTCCGAAGCATATGGGAACATTTCTAGCAAAGTTAAGATGGCACAAGAGCTTTTCCAAACAGTATGTAAGGCTTCCCTTAATAGGCCTAAAGATATTAAGTTGAATCAAGAGGTGAAGATTGAGAGGAAGCAGGCTGAATTTCTACTGGATGCAGAGAGGCAAATTTTTCAACAAAAAACCAAATGTAAGCATCTCATAGAGGCTGAAAAAACACAAAATACTTTCATGAAGTAGCTAGGAAAATAGGAAAGAAGAATACCATTTCTCACATCATTAGGGAGGATGGAAATGCAACTAATTCAATGGAAGAAGTGGCAAGTTGTTGTTTGAGCTTCTATTAAGGACTCTTAAGCACTTTAGCTCTCCTACACAGGTTAGATATAAATGTCGTAAGAAATGGACTGGCCTTGGATGAGAAGACACAGAAATCAACGATTGCTCCAATTATGGAAGAGGAGATCAAGAGGGCTATGTTTGACATAGGCAATAACAAAGCCCCGGGGCCGAATGGATACACTTCTTCCTTTTTTAAAAAACACTAGGAAAGGGTTGGTCCAGATTAATCTTAGTTGTGAAGGATTTTTTTTATCACTGGTCAATTGCTGAAATAGATAAACCACACCATTATTACCCTCATTCCCAAAACAAAGGCAGCGCCGAAGGTAACTGATTTCAGACCAATTACTTGCTTAAATGTTGCATACAAGGCGATCACTAAAATATTGAATGAGCATATGGTGAAGGTTGTCGGAAAATTGTAGATCCAGCCAAGCCGCCTTTGTGCTAGGTAGAAACATGCTTGATAATGTGTTTCTAGCGCAGGAACTTGTCCGTGGTTATACTAGAAAGCAAATTTCACCAAGATGCATGACAAAATTAGACATTACAAAAGCCTATGACACGGTTGCATGGGAATTTCTTGAGGATATGATGAAATGTTTAGGGTTCCCTACCAAATCCATATGGTGGACTATGGAATGTGTACAAACTACTACATATTCGATATCAATCAATGGAGGATTACAGGGCATGTTCAAAGGTTGAAGGGGACTGAGACAAGGTGACCCAATGTCACCCACACTATTCCTACTTGGGCTGGAGTATCTCTCCAGATTGTTAAAAAACATAACTGCAAGGCCTCAGTTTCACTTCCACCCTAAGTGTAAACAACTTGATATTACTCACCTTGCCTTTTGCGAATGACCTCATGCCTTTTTCTAGAGGTGATTCCACTTCTATAAGCATACTATTAGAGGCATTGAATGAATTGAAACAAGTGGCAGGGATGAAGGTAAATGTGTCAAAATCTAATATTTACCTAACGGGGGTGTGTGGATATGAGAGGGAGAATATCCTACAGAAGGTGGATTATCCTATAGGTGAATTTCCTGTTCGATATTTGGGGGTCCCTCTAGCACCTATGAAGGTCTCAGTGGCCCAATTTTCTATGCTCCTTGAATGTGTAGAGGCCTATATCAACGCATGGAATTGTAAATCCCTATCATATGCGGGCAAAATTGAACTTATAAATTTTGTCATTCAAAGGGTGCTTTCTTTTTGGCTCCAAGCATTCTCCATCCCAACAACCATCCCGAAGAGGATAACCTCCATATGCAGAGTGTTCCTATAAGGTGGTAGACACTTCAGAGTAGCATGGGAGAATATATGTATTCCAAAAGATGAGGGTAGACTGGGATTGAAAAATTGTAAGCAATGGAACTCGGCACTGTTGGTCAAAATGCTATGGAATATTCATGCTGAAGCAGATTCATTATGGGTAAGATGTATTCATGAAGTGTATCTGAAGGACATATCAATTTGGGACTGGGAACCCTATAATTGTGACTCACCATTACTGGAAAAAACTAACATTAATTCAGGACAAATTGATGGAAAAGCTGGGAGGCCAAAGGGAAATAAAGTATGGCATGCAAAAGTTAAGTGTAAATGGAATCCTCTCATCACAAAAAATTTATGAATTATTGAGATTCAAGCATACAAGAAGAACATAGATGGCATTTATATGGAAGCAATACATACCTCCAAATTTCTCCTTCATTGCCTGGCTTAGTCTTCGGAATAGACTACTAACAAAGGATAACCTACTATGTTTAGAGATAGACCAAACATGTAACTTTTGTAAGTTGAAACAGAAACTGTTGACCATTTATTTTTAAAATGCTCTTTTATAGGTGAAGTTTGGAATGCTATCCGGGAATGGTTAGGATTGATCTGAACTATGTCAACGTTATCTAGTGTTATCAAATGGATTCAGAAAGACTACACTGGAGCACGTCTCAGAAGCAAAGCTGCTAGACTTGCACTCATGCATACCATGTACATGGTATGCAAGACCAAGAATGTTATATAGTTAGAGTTTGCTTCTGCTACGAGCTTAGATGTAATCTCCAAAATTAAAACAATTATGTATAAAATCTTATATAGATTGCATTCTATGGAACTTATTACTTTTTAATATTTTAGATGTACTGGGGAATTTGATATCTTTTTTATTACAGCTTCTATCGAGGTATGCCCCAAGGATCAATGTATACATGTTTTCGATTCAATATATTATTTACCTTTCATAAAAAAAGAAAAAGAAGTAAAACCAAATAACCTCTTAATTTGTAATCAAGCCTTATAAAAGCTAAAACAAGACTAAAAAATAGAATCTTAACCAAATATTTATTTGAAATCATAAACTAAATGTATAGGAAGAATCTAGCCTCATTGTTTTGAAGAACTAAAACTAAGATTATAAGATGATTTGAATACCACAAGAAAATAACTTAATGAGTTCAAATTTTCTTTTAAGAACCAAAGAGAAAACTCATACAATTGTTTTAATAATCCTTAATGATAAATAATTGAAAACAAATTGCACTTAAAATACTTAAAATATAAAACAAGGGTTTGAATACTTTTTAAAAATTAAGATTTTGATAGGATATAGCTAGGATAGTGCCATATGTCAAGTCGTGTTAGCTATAAACATTTGTACACTATTAAGCATAGTGTAGAACATGCCTAGGTTTAAGATCATTAATCTCCCTCTAACTTTGCAAAGTTGGATATGGTTTGGGTAATGTTTATGGTTAAGACCATAGATCCCTTTGTAACTTTGTAAAATTAAACAAAATATGGGTTATGCCTATATTGGAGACTGTAGATCTATTTATAACTTTTGAAGATAGACATCGTCTAGGCTGTGTAACATCCCATCCCCATATTAAGGGTTAGAACCCCAACTCGTTGATTGGAAGTTAGATTTGTTAAAGGAGGGATC
>JANVCL010000009.1:12154419-12164672 GCA_026546855.1 Erythroxylum incrassatum
GAGGGGGGGCCCCCCCCCCCCCCCCCCCCTCCCCAAAGTGAAAAGTGAAGATCCTATGCTGAAATGTCTGAGGCCTAAATAAGGCCTCGAGAGAGACAACATAGTGTTGTCAACGTCCTTAGGCAACACGAATGTAAGTTTGTGTGTTTTCTTAAAACAAAGTTATCCATTGATAGTTTGAGTAAGATGATGAATAATAGATTCAATGGCCGGGAATACTGTCATAATTTTGGTGCTATCATAGGGGGAAGAATTTGTATTATTTGGAACTCCAATTTTATAAATGGCATGTACCAGAACTGGGAGAACAATGCATACTTGTTAAAATTCAGTGCTGCATATCTGAGGTCATATTTATAGTATAATTTGTCTACGGACTATATAGTGTCATAAAAAGAAGAGAATTATGGTATAAGCGAATGGAAGTGAATGAGGATACATTGATGCCTTGGATTATAATGGGAGACTTTAATTGTGTGTGTGTAGCAAGGGAAAGGCTGGATTGTCAGCCACCCTCAGCTTACCTACTCAAAGACTTGCTAGATTTTAGACTGGCACTTGCACTAGAAGATGCCCCGAGCAGGGAGGGAGTTCTACACCTGGCACAAAAATCACTTATGGGAAAAATTGGATAGGGTCCTCCTGAATCAAGCATAGAGCCATTTGGGATACAACTGCTCAGCATATTTTTTGGAAATGAAAGCAGAATCAGACCATTGTTCAGTATTAGTGGGTTTTAACCAAATGGAACAGCTAGGGGAAAAAAACCTTTCAAGTTTTTCAATATGTGGCTTAATCATCCTCGGTTTCAGGATATTGTTGACAGTAGATGGGAGATGGTAGTAGAGGGGACAACCTAATATGTTCTGTGCAAGAAATTAAAGGCATTAAAAAACCCTCTGAAAACATTGAATTTTGAAGCATATGGGAGCATTTCTAACAAAGTTAAGATGGCACAAAAGCTTTTCCAAATAGCATATAAGGCCTCCCTTAATAGGCCTAAAGATATTGAGTTGAATCAAGATGCGAAGATTAAGAGGAAGCAAACTGAATTTCTACTGGATGCAAAGAGGCAATTTTTTCAACAAAAAGCCAAATGTAAGCATCTCATAGAGGCTGACAAAAACACAAAATACTTCCATAAAATAGCTAGGAAAAGAGGAAAACAGAATACCATTTCTCACATCATTAAGGAGGATGGAACTGCAACTAATTCAATGGCAGAAGTGGCAAGTTGTTGTTTGAGCTTCTACCAAGGACTCCTAGGCACTTCAACTCCCCTACACAGGTTAGATATAAATGTTGTAAGAAATGGGTTGGTCTTGGATGAGCAGACACAAGAACCAATGGTTGCTCCAATTATGGAAAAGGAGATAAAGAGGGCTATGTTAGACACAGGCAATGACAAAGCCCTAAGGCTGGATGGATACACTTCTACCTTTTTTAAAAAACACTAGGAAAGGGTTAGGTCAGATGAAGTCTCAACTGTGAAGGAGTTTTTTATCATTGTTCAACTGTTGAAACAGATAAAATACAACATTATTACCCTCATTCCAATGACAAAGTTAGCACCGAAGGTAACTAATTTCAGACCAATTTACTGATTGAATGTTATGTACAAGGTGATTACTAAAATATTGAATGAGCGCATGGTGAAGGTTGTGGGGAAAATTGTAGATCCAGCCCAAGCTGCCTTTGTGCCAGGTAGAAATATGCTTGATAATGTGTTTCTAGCGCAGGAACTTGTGTGGTTATACTAGAAAGCGAATTTCACTAAGATGCATGATAAAATTAGACATTACAATAGCCTATGACACAGTTGCATAGGAATTTCTTGAGGATATGATGAAAGGTTTAGGGATCCCTACCAAATTCATAAGGTGGACTATGGAATGTGTACAAACTATTACATATTCAATATCAATCAATGGAGGATTACATGGCATGTTCAAATGTCGAAGGGGACTGAGAAAAGGTGACCCGATGTCACCTACGCTATTCCTACTTAGGCTGGAGTATCTCTCAAGACTGTTAAAAAACATAACTACAAGGCTTCAGTTTCACTTCCAACCGAAGTGTAAATAACTTGATATTACTCATCTTGCCTTTGCAGATGACCTCATGCTTTTTTCTAAAGGTGATTCCACTTCTATAGGCATATAAAGGTGTTGAATAAATTGAAATAGATGGCAGGGCTGAAGATAAATATGTCAAAATCTAATATTTACCTAGCGGGGGTGTGTGGATATGAGAGGGAGAATACCATGCAGATGGTGGATTACCCTATAGGTGAATTTCCTCTTCGATATTCGAGAGTCCCTTTGGCACCTATAAAGGTATCAGTGGACCAATTTTCTATGTTCCTTGAATATGTAGAGGCCTATATCAACACATGGAATGGTAAATCCCTATTATATGCGGGCAGAATTGAACTTATAAATTATGTCATTCAAAGGTGCTTTTCTTTTGGCTTCAAGCATTCCCCATCCCAAAAACCATCCTGGAGAGGATAATCTCCATATGTAGAGTGTTCCTATGGGGTGGTAGACACTTTAGAGTGACATGGGATAATATATGTATTCCAAAAGATGAGAGTGGACTGGGACTAAAAATTTGTAAGCAATGGAACCCGACACTATTGGCTAAAGTGCTATGGAATATTCATGCCAAAGCTGATTCACTATGAGTAAGATGGATTCATGAAGTGTATTTGAAGGAAACATCAATTTGGGATTGAGAATCCCATAACCGTGATTCACCACTGCTGAAAAAACTAGCCTTAATTTGGGACAAATTGGTGGAAAAGCTGAGAGGCCGAAGGAAAATAAAGTATGGCATGCAAAAGTTATGTGTAAATGGATCCTATCATCACAGAAAATTTATGAATTATTGAGAGTCAAGCATACAAGAAGACCATGGATGGCATTTATATGGAAGCAATACATACCTCCAAAATTCTCCTTCATTGCCTAGCTTAGTCTTTGGAATAGACTACCAACAAAGGATAACCTACTATTTTAAACGTGTGGCTTTGTAATGTTGAAACAGAAACTATTGACCATTTATTTTTTAAATGCCCTTTTATAGGTGAAGTTTGGAATGCTATCTGAGAATGGTCGGGATTGACCTGAGCTATGTCCATGCTATCTAGTGATATCAAATGGATATGAAAATATTACACTAGAGCACACCTCAAAAGCAAAGCTACTAGACTTGCACTCATATGTACCATATACATGGTATGGAAGATCAGGAATGTTATACAGCTAGAGTCTACTTCTGCTACGAGCTTAGATGTAATCTCCAAAATTAAAACAGTTATTTATAGGATCTTATATAGATTGTATCCCATGGAACTTATTACTTTTTGATATTTCGGATGTACTAAAGAATTTGATGCCTTGTTTATTACAGCTTCTGATCGGGGTATGCCCTAAGGATCAATGTACATATGTTTTTTATTCAATATATTATTTACCTTTCATCAATATATTCATAAATATATGGGTAAGCATGAAGCGTACTAGACGTCAATCATAATTTATGAATATAAATTGTTTGAGTAGAAAATTAAAGATAAATTAAAGAAGTTTAATTTATATAATCCTAAATATGATTTATGGTTATAATTATATCAAATGTCAACATATTTGATAACCTAATGAGTCACACACAAAGAACATATTAAAGAGAGAAAATGTGTTTTAATCAAGTGGGATTTAATTGTAAAGTTTGAGAAACTTTATGATTAAATATGAAATATTTAATAAATAAAGATCAATATAAGATATTGGATCTTATTTGTACATAATTAATATTTAATTAGAATTAGTTATAATTAAAATTTTAATTTTAATTTTAATTGAAATTATAATTTTTTAATTAACTTACTAAAATGTCTAAAACCTATTAGAAATAGACTTAAGCTCAAGAGAACTATCACTTTTTATTTTTCTTTCTCTGCAATAGTTGTAGAGTTTTCTGTACATATTTTGTTAATATCATAAAAGATCGGACACTTGTGCAGTTATAATGGTTAAGATAATTCAATTTCAAAAATAATTTGAGAGAAAAGGTAAGAAAAAGGTCAAAATTTAAAATAAAGTATGAATTATGATTATACTTTATTACATTTTATATGTATCATTATGTTATAAAATTCAAGTGATTTTAATTTAGAAATTTTAAATATGAAATATGTTTCGTAACTATTTCTTTAAGACTAGAATTAGACTTCATCCTAATTTTCTAGCAACTAAAATTTTATACGATACGATTAACTGCAAGTAGCTTGTCCAACTTTGGGATTGCTAATGGATGTGTAAACTTACCAATCCTGTTAGACGTCGAAAAGGAAAATATCCAGCCTTAAACTGGACAAATATGCAAATAAAAAATTGTCAAATTGCGAACTGAGCAATAAATGGGTGAGGTTGACAGGGTTGAATTTTATGATATTAAATCTTGGAATATCTCATAATTCCCACACGTCCCATCGAGTTAGAATTGCCTTGTCTGATTAGTTAACCAAGTCATTATCCATTGTTTGTTAGTGAGCCATTTGTCCTGTGTTTTAGGATCAAAAACTATAACATTCGGGTCCTACAGCAAGAGTCTAAAAGCCTCCCCTTTCATCTTCCAATTAATGAATAAAACTAGGATTCTTTTATTGGAAAACTTAATAGTTCAAAAGTTCATGGGTAATTTTAGTTAAATAAAAATTAGACGGTATTTGCTTATTTATTGACAATTTTAAGTATTCTAAATCTTATTGTGTAGGAAAATCGAGACCGGATTCAATCTTGACTGCAGTAGAGTAATTACAAAAAAAATTTGTATTTTAATTTCTCAATTTAATTTTATAAAATGATTAAAATATAAATTATAATAAAACATGAACCTTAATTCGTAACTTATTCCAAAGCTTGATCCTTTTTTTTGTATCCCTCGAACCGTTTTCAAAATTACCTCGTCTCAACTACCATAATCATACAAGTGTCCAATAACAGTATCCACAGAACAAGTTGAGAAAACTTTGTAACTCTTACAGAGAGAGTTAAGCAAGAAGTAATAGCTTCATTAGAGCTTAAGCCTATTTATAATAAGATTTGGACATTTTAATAATTTAATTGAATTTAAATTCTAATTTTAATTAAACTTTAATTACAGTTACAAATAATTATAATTAAATACCAATTATGCCCAAATAAGATCCAATATCTTATATTGATCCTTATTTATTAAATATTTTATATTCAATCATAAAGTTTCTTGAACTCTACAATCAAGATTAACATGATTAAAATATATTTGCTCTCTTCAACCCGTTCTTTATCTGAGACCTATTAGGCTCTCAAATATGTTGGCAATGATTATAAATTATAATTCTTATTCGTAACTAGAATTAAATAAACTATCTTATATTGATCCTTATTTATTAAATATTTTATATTCAATCATAAAGTTTCTTGAACTCTACAATCAAGACTAACATGATTAAAATATCTTTGCTCTCTTCAACTCGTTCTTTATCTGAGACCCATTAGACTCTCAAATATGTTGGCAATGATTATAAATTATAATTCTTATTCATAACTAGAATTAAATAAACTAAAACTTCTTTTTATTTATCTTTAATTCTCTAATTAAAAATTTTATAATCATATATCAAGATTGGCATCTAGCAACGTATCATAACCACCTAAAGATTTAAGAATGACAAAATGGTTTCGACTAACCTTTCTGTGCATGATTTTTTTTCATATAATTCAATCATTTCATCATATAATGTTTCGATTAGACATAGAGCATGAAATTAATGTCCACTCTATTTTGAGTCGAATCATATTAGTTTTCCACTATTAGCTATTGATTTAATTAATGACATGTGCAAACTATTTACAAAGCGTCATTCCACCTTGTCTAAGGATTTCCATAATCAATATTAATTGAGAATAACAGAACATTCTCCATAATTACTTTAGGGTAATGAAACTTATCTTGATCACTCAACTACTTTTATATAGTTCATGCTACATCTAATGACTACCGACTAAACAACCCATGATTAGAATAGGTGATAAGTAGTATCAAAATATAGCAATCCCTATACAAGATAGCTATTTTTAAATCCAATTGGAAACTATTTCTAATTATCTTGAATCCTTTAACAAATTTTAATTGAATATTTTTATTAAATTATGCTTTTTACTTATTATTTAGAAAGACTTATTTTTTCAAAATTACACAAATAACACATTCTAATTCAATTAAAAAACTATTTATAATCCAATTAGAAATTACTATTTCTAATCTCATTATAAATTGCTATTTCTAATCTTTATTTTCGAATATTAAAAGAAAGCTACTTTCAAAAATTAAACAAAACACTTTTAAATTTAATTAAGAAAGTCATTTACATTAATTATTTAGAGATTAATTTCTTGATTAATTAGAAAAATATTTTTAAAATATTAAAGAAAGAACATTTTTATTAATTAATAAATGAAAACACTTTTCAAAAATTTAACTAAGAAAAATATTATTCCTAAATAAAGAAACAATTTCTAAATAAATAGAATCAAAATTAAATTTATGATTTTATTTGTTTAGAGAATTATTGTTCTATTTATTTAGAAATTGTTTTCAAAATTAAATTTATGATTTTATTTGTTTAGAGAATTATTGTTCTATTTATTTAGAAATTGTTTCTTTATTTAGGAATAATATTTAATCAAATTGAAATAAATAAATCTAATTAAGAAACACCTTTTTTAATCACTTAAGAAAATAATTTTCTTAATTTTATATTCTAATTAACTAACTTCAATCTAATTGAAAGTAATTAATTGTAACTTAAGAAATAACTTTTCTAAAATTTAAATAAAAATCAATATAATTATTAATCTTAATCATATTAAGAAAATAATTAATTTAATTTTGGAATTAAATTTTAGATTTTAAAATGATGTTAAATTATTTGGAATAAAATTATTAAGATTACAATAATCATAAACCTAAACGAGCCTTAAATTAGGATTGAAATATCTTATTCCAATACCCAAACATGCTTTGTTCTAACCTCAAACATGCTTTGTTCTGACCTTAGGACACACTACCTTTGTTGTCAAATATGTCAGTTTTCTCGCAGGGCCGTTGGGAACCGGATCTTAACCAAACCCTCTTGGTTCTCATTCCAAAAAACCCTTCCCCGTCTAGTTTCCATCAGTTACGCCCTATCAGCTTGTGCAACGTGTTGCACAAAATCCTCGCTAAAGTCCTTGTTAACCGCTTGAAACAACATATGGGTTCTCTAGTCCAGGACACCCAAATCAGTTTCATTCCCGGTCGTCACATCACCAATAATATCGTCCTTGCACAGGAAGTTATTCACTCGATGAATCGGAAGAAAGGGTGAACTAGGTTTTTAGCAATCAAAGTGGACCTGGAAAAGGCGTATGACCGGCTTCGGTGGGACTTCATACAACAAACTCTCAAGGAGATTAGGTTTCCGGTTCAATTAACCTAGATCATTATCTAGTGCGTCACCACAGTGACTATGCAAGTGTCGTGGCAGGGCACTGTCACCGATCCGTTTAGCCCTTCCCGTGGGCTTCGGCAAGGCGACCCCCTCTCCCTGTATCTTTTCATCTTATGCATGGAGCGTTTAGGTAATCTCATCTCTGGCGTTGTGGGGAATGGGAGCTGGAGGCCGATCCGGTTAAGCCCTACCGGGCCTCCTCTTTCTCACCTCTTCTTTGCTGACGACCTCATCCTATTTGCTAAAGCTTCAGCTTCCCAAACTCAAGTTATTCAGGCGACATTGGAGGCTTTTTGCCACGCATCAGGCTAGAAGGTGAACACAGATAAAACGAAGATCTTTTTTTCCAAGAATGTGCCGACGTCGACCGCGTGAAGTTTAGCGCAGGACTTGAATATTACGCGCACCAATAATTTGGGCAAATATGTCGGCGTCCCTCTACTTCATAATCGCACCACGCGGCACACTTACCAGCACATTCTTGATAATGCCCAACGAAAACTTACAGGCTGGCGAGCCAAACAGCTTTCGCTTACGGGACGCGCAACCCTTACTCAGTCGGTGCTTTCGGCTCTCCCGGGGTTCACTATACAAACGGTGCGTCTGCCGTGATAGCTTTGTGATGATTTGGACCGGCAAATGTGGAAATTCATCTACAATTCCACGGATGAGACTCGGAAGATTTCTCTGGTCAAGTGGCAGTCCGTGTGCCAACCCAAACAGGCCGGGGGTTTGGGAATTAAGTGCATTCGGGCGTACAATGATGCCTATTTAACCAAGATGGGTTGGGCCCTGATTACCTAGTCTACAGATTTATAGGTTCGGGTTCTACGAGCCAAGTACAGGGTAGACTCGTACTCCCTCCCTACTTCTTTATACAGGCCCGGGGCATCGAGCTTTTGGCGGGGCCTTGCGGCGACCTAGCAGTTTGTCCACCAAGGGCTCCACTGGCATCTGGGAGATGGTTGGCGCATTTGGTTTTGGCTTGACTCTTGGTTACCCGACTGGGGTCTCCTTCTTATAGTGACGACCTCCCCAATTCCTGATAGCGAGTTAAACGTGTTTATTGATGACGTGAGGACTGCGGACAACCATTGGCAGTGAGCTCGGATCTAACCCTACCTGCCCTCAACCGTTTGTCTTAGCTTAGCAGGGACCACCCCTCTGAACTGCACTCAAAGGGTGATTCTTTTCGCTGGGGACTTACTACAAATGGTAAATTCACTATGGCATCAGCCTACGACTTAATCGTGGGTCACAATCTAGAGATGGCCAGGGCCTCAACGAATCTGATCCTTCCTCTGGCTAATTGTGAAGCAAAAGCTTTTGACAAACCAGCACTGAGTGGAGCGCCATATTGCTGCAGATAACAGATGCCAAGTCTGTGGACAGGTCAAATCCCTTGTTCATGTTCTCTGGGACTGTTCGTGTATGCAAGCGTTTTGGAAAACCTTTCCCACAGTTCATGGGGACTTGGAGTTTTCCCGTCAGGATGAGGAAACCCGAGCTCATTCAAACCTTAGGAAGTACTCGCTGGTGGGCCAAAGTGAATGGCCTACTATTTTTGGTGTTGCATGTTGGATGTTTTGGACTTGGCGGAATAAAAGAATTTTTGACACGGAGTTTGTCTGGTCGGTTAATGGCCAGCATGCAGTTTTGGAGTACGTTCGGTGGATTGCCCAGGCATGAGCAGTGGAAAACCGAGTGTTACTGACTCAAGGTCTTCCGCTTGGTAACCTAGTGGGCTGGACTAAACTGACTTCACCCTGGGTTAAACTCAATTCGGATGGTGCATTTTCCCCAGGGTCCAACATCGCTACTGTGGGGGCTCTGATCAGGGATTGGACCAGCTAGTGGTGTGGAGGTTTTATCCGCCACATTGGACCTGGTGCGCTGCTGCTAGCCGAACTCTGGGGAGTCCACTCGGGCGTCAACCTGGCCTGGTTGCTGGGATATCGCCGGCTCATCGTGGAAGTGGACTCCTTAGAAGTCATTAACATTCTCTCTGCTCCAGTTCACATGACTAATCATTCTCTTTTTCTGTTGGCAGATATCCGTAGGCAACTCAATCGTGAATGGGAGGTCCAACTACAGCACGTGCACCGGGAAGGGAATCAGACAGCCGATACTCTGGCCGCCCTAGCAAGCATGGCCCGCCCAGGACTCCATTTTCTACAGGAGCCACCGCTACCTACTTGAGATCTTTATTAGAGGGACAAGCAAGGTGTAATGTACAGTCGTACCTTGCGCTAGTGACTTGATGTTTTTGTTTCCTTATAATTCAAAAAAATATCTTTTATTCTAGTCCTAGACTAAGCCTATTCCAGACCTAGGATAACTTTTTTTTAATCACCAAACATTAATGCCTATTCTACTCTTAGCCTCTGTTTGGTTAGGCTTATATCGGTAGATCTTTTGTTAGTAGGGTTTTTTCTGTAGATCTTTTTCGAGAAAAACTTTTTTAAGAAGCCACTTAACTATTTGGCTGTCATTTAAATGAGTGTTTTTTTAAGATCTTCATGCAGTAGACTATTTGGTAACATAAAAGTAAAAAATACTTTTAATTTTAACTATATTTTATTTAGTAATAAAAATTATTTATGCATATAAATATTGTTTAAAGCATATTAAACAATATGCAAAGCACAATATATAAATTATTATATAATTGTTAAGTCATATAAAACATAAATGAAAATATATCTAACCAAAT
>JANVCL010000009.1:12209929-12220716 GCA_026546855.1 Erythroxylum incrassatum
AGAGAGAAATGAATGAATTTATAAGAATAAGTCTTCTCTCCCAAATACTCTTCAGTTTTAGTTTCGGTTTTATAACAGTCGTGAGTTTTTTCTCAGGTGCTAGGTTTATACAGAAACTAGCACCTAGGTTTATACAGAAACTAGAAACCTGGAGGGAAGGGAGTCCATTGACCCTCATTTTCCAAGTTTTAGTTGCCTCATTCAGGAGGTTCTAAGTTCAAGTACCTCATGACAGGTCCCTCCTATTTAAGACAACAGACGGAAAGGCATAAAGGTCTGAGTTGGAGACTCTAAACTAAGGAAGTCATCGCAACTTTTCACATTGATGTAGAAGAAGATTAGAAGAAAGACTATAAAGTTATTAATTAATAATTTAGCAATAAATAACTAATTTTGTTTAAGATAATTTAAGAATATGTTTATGCCTAATATGTTTAGAGTTCTATTTAATTAATTTCTCTAATTTTGACTTAGCCCGATCTCATATTGATACCACTTAAGATTATATTTAACGACGGGTAATTATTAATAGAATGAAATAAAATATAATATTGTTCTATAATTTGATTGAAAGATTTATAATAAAATTAAATAAAATATAATAAAAAAGAAATGTTTCACATTATATCTTACTTTATTTTAAATAATAAAAATAAGTTACTTTTAATTTAGAAATTTAGAGAAGATATGTATAATAATAAACAAAATGTTACTACACTACCTTATAATTTTTTAAAAACAACATTGCACTAAATTTTATAAAACATTTTATCTTGGCTAAACATCTTTTATTTTTAACTTGCCCAAATTATAAATTCTGTTTCTAATTAGGATATCTTATCATGGCTAAAAAAATGGACATTGATAAATTTTTATTAAATATTAATACTCTAGCCTAGCTAGCTAGCTAGCTTAATTCTCGGCGATGTCGCTCTTCAATACTCTTTCTTGTTCTTGTTTTTTTTTTCTTTTCTTTTTCTCTTCCTTTTGCCGTATTAAATCCTTCTTCAAAGAAAATCCAAGCACTTACCAATGCGTATTCTCAAACAACATCGATAAGTACACCTAGAGAGGAAGCCGGCAATGAGCAGTTGCCATTTCCAAATGAATTTCTAGAGCGTCGGAATTTCGTTTGGCTTTTTGTTTGATCGTTTTCTCTGGGTTTTCTTTACATAAGGTTCATTGAGGATCGGTTGCTTCGCTTTTGGTATGTGTTTCGATCTGTGCATATGTATTGGTTGGTGAATGTGGAGGACATGGTATTTCATATACACAGGAAAGAAGGATATTCTTTTCTCCGTAAAACTTTTTGCTCCATTTTTGAAATTTGGGTTTCGGAGCTTACGGTTATTTCTTGTATGAAAATGGGGGAATAGTTTAATTGGTGTATTTTTATTGGAATTGGGTGGGATTTTTTTATTAAGTTTATAAAATTTCTATATTCTGTTGATTTTGGGGCTAACGAATTGGTTTCGCTTATAGCATAGTGGAAGTATACGTTACATTGTGGTCTGAACGGATTGTTTTAGCGTTGAAGTTAGAGTTACCATTTTGTGGGAGACACTGAATCTGCTTGATTTGCTGGTGGGCGATGTATTATTGCGGGAATTAGATAGGGAAATGTTGTAGGGATAAATAGGCCCAAGAACTTCTCTGATCCAATGAAGAGTGAGCCACATGGTTCCACCAGCCAATGGATCCCGCAACAGCAGCATGGATTAGCACCTGTTCTTCCCAATTCAGGGAAAAGTGCATGCAATGTCTCGGTCCAAACAGGGGAGGAATTTTCGACAGAGTTTCTCCAAGATTGCATTGCCACAAGAGGTACTCCACTGATCCCAATGGCAGCACCGAACTACGAAAAAAGAGTTGTGAATATGAATGATCAAAATCTCCTGCTGGGTTATGAGGATCTTGCTCATATCCTTGGCTTAAAGAGAATGGATTCTGGATGTTCGTCTGAGGTTTCAGATATTGCATCTGCAAGAGGTTCTTTAAAGGAGAATGAAAATGGGGCTAATGTTGAAAAGTTCAGTAGATATGATGCAGAGGATTGTGAGAATGTACATAGAATTAGGAGAGCTTTTGGTGAGCTAAATTGTAATTTGGGGGAAATTTTGGGCCAAACTGTCTCAGATACATGTGTCTCAGAATCCCCTCATGCCAATGTGCTGAATGGAGTAAATGTTGTGGACAGATCCCAGCTTGGAAAGATGAAGTTCATCTGTAGTTCTGGGGGTAAAATTTTGCCTAGGCCAAGTGATGACAAACTCAGATATGTTGGCGGAGAGACTCGCATTATATCCATTTGTAAAAATCTTACATGGGAAGAACTTTTGAAGAGAACTTCAAGTCTTTGTAGCCAGCCTCATTCCATTAAATACCAGCTTCCTGGCGAAGATCTTGACGCTCTTATATCAGTAGCTTCTGATGAAGATCTTCAGAACATGATAGAGGAATACCATGCTCTTGAAAAGCTTGAGGGTTCTCAAAGGCTCCGGTTATATTTAATTCCTTTGGTTGAATCTGAAGTGTCATCATCTTTGGAGGGTGCTACCATCCAGCCTAGCAACCATGACTACCAGTATGTTTTTGCTGTCAATAGTATCTTTGATCCTAGTCCAAGGAAAAATTCTGGTGGGCTGGGGTTGCCAAGTGAAGCTAATCAATCTGGAATTCTTTTGGATCACAATCCAAGCTTTTGCGAGCATGCTTCCCCTCCGCCTCCTTTGGAGATTAATGGTGGTGTGAATGCTTTCTATCCTTCTCCAGTATCAAACAATCCCCATAGTGTGATCAGATCTGCCTACCTATCTCCTCCTATTTCTCCACTATCACTGCAGTATTGGGATCCCAAGAGTGCACGTCTGCAGATCCATGGAAATAGTTCAGGCATTGAGAGCAGTAATCCCTTTGTTACTTCTCAATTGCCTCCTAAAAACTGCAGCAGCAAGACAGGTATCCAGAAAGAAGACCTTCAAGGGACAGCAGCATTGACAAATCATCATCATTTTATTAAACAGGTTGATAGTGGACAAGCAGGCCAACATCATGAAATGAAATTGTCAAACCATAATGTTAACAAAAAACTTGACACTGATGCAGTTATTGGAGAACATAAAGACAATTTTGATAGTCTATCTTCTAAGAAACCTATGCTTAAGGAAAGGGCATTCCACTCTGACAAACCTATCACTGCTCTGGAAGATTCGATGTTTCTGCTTTCTGCTTCAATAGATTCCAATGACTCTTGTACAATGCCACATGCCCTTTCTGATTCAAAGCTGCAGGAGCATAAAGGTATTTCATCTTATTGTTCTCAGGAGGGAATAAGCCCATCCTCACCTTTAAACTTTGCCAAGGCACAGTCTCCTGCTCTAGTGTTGGCTGCTTCACAAGAAAAGGCAATGCAACAGCATGAGAATATCAGCATTGTTAATCACCATATACAAGGTAGGTTACTGGAGATTCAGGCTTCTGGGTCACAAAGTGGACTAACTTTGCCAAATTTACCTCAATTTACAGGAGAAAAAAGAGTTGAGCCTATTCAAAGGGATACCAGCCATACTGATGAGAGATGCCAGAACCAATCTTCAGAGGGCTTGGAAAGTTATCAATATTCAGATCCTGGTGAACAGCATTATGAGGACAAGTCAGCTGCTGCCAATGCAAAACAGAAGAACAAATTGATTAAGGTTAATGTCAAACATAAAGTGTTTGATTTAAATTTTTTTGTAGGAAATATGCAGGTCTCAGGTGGTATGGTTCCCACATCACCAGCCATCAATTCACAATCATCTCCAAACAGCTTATCACATAACTTCCTCAACGACCACCTGGATGGCACCTCATCTAATCTTATAGGTGTGGAACAGGGTATCACCAATCTCCTGTTTCCTATAAGTGGAAAAGTGAATGCTGAACAAGTAAGCAACATCCCACTGATCAAGAGTTCTCAAATGAAGGAGCTGTTCCAGAATTTGAGAGAGCAACCTCATGATGGAAATTTGCTGGTTGATCTAATTTCTGGTACATCTGGTGGCCCATCATGAATCTGAATTTGAATAAACGGTAGGTGTACTAACGAACTGATGCTAATAAGCTGCCAAATTCGTACATAATACAGGTCATCAAACTACTGTTCCAAGTGCAAATTTGCTTGAGCATGACATTCACGCTTCAGTTCTTAATGTTTCTCAGCAAAATTCTACTGGAAAAAATGTTATTTTCCTTGGTGAGAACTGTGGATGTCATTCTGAACAGAAGGCTGAGAAAATGAGCTTCACGGAAACTACATATGGGAAGTCAAATGTCGAGGAGATCATATTGGCCAAAAAAATATCCCCAATGATAAGTGGCCATAAATACCAGCTGGAGCCTCTGGTCAATGTGCAAGATGTGACTGATAATGTGACTCACAGCGCTGTGCCATCATGTGCAGTGGTTCCACATGTTACCGATCCAGCCAGTGGTGTTTTTATTTTGCATGCCCCACCTGATTCATTGGATATCATTCCACATGTTTGCCCATATGTTGTCGATTCAACCAGCTGCAACCTTTTATCTCCTTCTGCAACTGAGACTGTCATCCCAGAATCTGAGTTGGTAAATTTGTCCTTGAGCCAGAATTGTTAGGTGTTTCATCTTTTTCATTTTCTCAAAATTTTGAATATGTTTTTCATTTAGGTTGCATCTGTTCTTACTTGTAGGATAGTCATCCTGATGATGGAGGTAAAGATGTATCAAAAAATGATGCAGCACTAGTTGAAATGGAAGCCAACTTCTATGGGTTGCAGGTACTGCAATACGAGCTGAAAAAAATTTGCTCTTCAACTATTCTCAAACTGTGGTATTATAATGCTAAAGCATGTCATTCTTTGCTTTGGTATTAGCAATTGACCATATCTATGCATTTTAGTGGGTAGAGGAAATAGATTAATGCAAACACAACAATAGTTTTGAAGACAAGAACACTTTATGCATCTATTTCTTAATGGAAATATACGCTAACCTCATCATTCGCTCTTTCTTAAATTATCTAGTTATGCTCTTTTATTGAGTCGATTGATGAGGGAAAGTTTGGAAAAAAGGCATGGTTTTCCTGCTGTGAATTAAGTAGTTAAGCATTATATGTGTCTAAATATGGACGATATTGAGTTTGCATTGGTCAAGAAGACAACTTTATTTGATGACAATATGAGACTTTCTGTTGTCTTCCTAAATGATTGTTAAATGTTTGGTGCAAAATAATTCCATCTTATAATTGACCATTTAAAATCTGGAGAGTAGTTAAATTCCCACTGTTGTTTTAGAGCACAAAGGGGCAGATGTAGTAATGAATTGTTCGGATGGATAATCTGCCAGTTTTTGCTTGCTGGTTGAGACATAACCATGTTGATCTTCTTGCAATACCTGGTTTTCTTGCATGCTTACACTGATTTGTCGAGAACTTTTATCCTTTCGATCTTTTGTAAAAATTGTTAAATCTTTAAACCTGTTCATGTTTTGTAGCTAAAGTTCTTTGATTGATATGTAGATCATAAAGAATGCTGATCTTGAAGAGCTTCGAGAATTGGGATCTGGTACATATGGCACTGTCTACCATGGAAAATGGAGGGGAACAGATGTTGCAATAAAAAGGATAAAGAAGAGCTGCTTTTCAGGGAGATCATCAGAGCAAGAACGATTGGTGGGTGTTTTATGCATGCTCTTGTCACAACCTTCTTTTCCCTCTTTTCCAAAAGATATGACACAGTAGTGAATCCCCTTTGCATGGTGATTGGGTTTGTAAAGTGTTTTCAAAATATAACGAAGTTGGGTTTGGATCAACATTTATGTTGATGTTCTATGGTGTGTGCTTAAGGAGATAAACGAGTTTGATGCAAATTCTGCACATACTTTATACTTTGATTAAAGTAACCTGCTTAGCCCTCAAATTTGCGAAGAATTTATAAAGAGGCTAGTAATTGGCCAGGCATTCTTTCTGCATATCCCTCTTTGGTCCTTACTGTCTGTCAATCTCTCATTTTATGATTTCCTCATCCTGTTGCTGCTCTTTTCTTTTTCTTGTTGCAATCAATAGGCATTTTTTTTCTGAATTTGGGATATGTAAATCAGTACATTTGATATTTATACAGTAGTTTCTAACTGAAAAATTTAAAATGTGAAGATGTGAAATTTTTGGTGCTTTGCCGTGGTATTAAAGGATCACAGAGAGCATCAAGAACCTTAAATTTCTTCTCCAAAGCACTTGAGGAAAATAAGAAGAATGAGTTTAGAGAAAAGAGTAGACAAAGATCTAAGTGAACATGGAAGTTTCTAAGGAATTTGAACCTCAAATGTGTAACTTATATGAGAAACTACATTTACCCTACTGCAGATGGTTAAATTGCACCAACATGTTTGATATTTATCAATTATTCCCTTCTGTTAGTGGTACTCTTCATACCCATTAGAGTATTCACCCTTCATTAATTTAACTTTCTATCTGTTTTCTGTGGTGACCCTCATGTAACCCTAATGTCAATTTGTTCCTACAGACAGAAGACTTTTGGAGAGAAGCTCATATCCTTTCAAATCTTCATCATCCAAATGTGGTTGCATTTTATGGGGTAGTACCTGACGGAGCTGAGGGAACCAATGCAACTGTAACTGAATATATGGTGAATGGGTCGCTTAGGCATGCCTTACTCAGAAAGGATAGGTGATACGATCTACATATGTGCTGAGCATTTGCATCCGTCTGGTTAGTTTTGTAATTACTGGAGCCTGGCTTTCAATGCAGATCACTAGATCTTCGTAAAAAGCTTGTAATTGCTATGGATGCTGCTTTTGGCATGGAATATTTGCACTCAAAAAATATTGTCCATTTTGATCTCAAGTGTGACAATTTGCTTGTGAATCTCAGAGATCCTCAGCGACCCATATGCAAGGTGAGTAGTTCAAAATCTATTGCCATGATAAGTTGGTGCATTGGTAGAATTAGTTGCAGTCCACTCTCAGATGTTTGCTTGATGCTAAAGACAATAACAGGATAAAGAAAGAATTTCCTGCTTCTTAATTTGGATTTGCATATTTCTGGAAGAAACAATAAGGCTTATTTACCTCCTCTTATCCAGGTTGGTGATTTTGGATTATCAAGAATTAAGCACAACACACTGGTATCTGGTGGTGTTCGTGGGACCCTGCCGTGGATGGCACCAGAATTATTGAATGGCAGCAGCAGTCGGGTTTCTGAGAAGGTAAGTTGGTGCTTATCATACATGTTTTGCAAAGATGGAAAAGCATCTTTATAGAGGTAAAAACAATTAATTGTGGTTTTACAGGTAGATGTTTTCTCGTTTGGCATTTCGATGTGGGAGATCTTGACTGGGGAAGAACCTTATGCTGATATGCATTGTGGTGCGATCATTGGTAAGTAACTGAGTATGCATTGTTCACGTAGCACCAATTTGTTCGCTGTAATTGAATAATGCTGATGTGAGGGTTTCCTTTACTTGTTAATTGTTTCTTCCCTGAGTTTTTTACTGGAAATAATTTTATGCAAGTAAAATTGAAATCAACATTCAAAAGGGAAAGTAAAAAAAGAGGCTGTGTGACCATTTTCATATAACTATAATTACTTTTAGTTCTAGTATATAAGCCGGGATCTTCTGCTGCTACTTCTATGATAATACATATGTGGGGAGAAAGACACTAATTTTATTTATGTAATGTTCACTTGGTTAAAATTGAGTGTTTCTATCTATATCTGAAAATACTGAAATTAAAAATTAAAAAAAAAAAGAATAACAAGGTTATGTTAATTAGGTAGAAACAGACTTTTAAGGATTCCTCTTTTGGTCTAGTGGGAACCTTAAAGTGCTAGCACATTAATATAGAATACCCTCATTCTCCGAAATTACTTGAACCCTAAAGCTAGTGGCTAAGGGTTGTGTTGTGAGTCTGCTTGAAGGATTCTTAGCCATTCACTTCATGTGGATAGAAATTGGTCTTAGTGATTATATTGTAAAGTAAAAATTTTCAAAGGAGAGTAATACTAACTTTATAATAACTTTCACTGAACTATTTCACCAAAATTAGATAGAACAACTGTATCTTTTTGGTTTTGATCAAGTCGGGACTTGAACTATAGTCATTACAGTTGGGAAAGGGGGAGGTGTCATAAGAATTGACTAATTGGCATTGTTAACCATATCTAACTACGAGAGGCCCATTTTGGTATGAGAAGAACTATATGTAGATCTAAGTTGGTTGATGGTCTTTTTTTTTTTGGCATGAAATTATTTGGTTGATGATCCTTGTTTTTGGCATGAAATTAATCTGACATTGGTGCTGTGTTTGAGAATAATCTCCCTATTAATCAGAAATCTTCAGTATCTATCGAATGCTTCTGCTTTTAATGGCTAGTTTATCTGTTTCATTTGGTAGAATTGAGAGAAAGTTGTGACAGTTCCTTACTATTTTATCACAACCTTTTTCTCACCATTCAAAGCTTTTCCCAGTGAAAGTATTGATTGAAGTTTGAGCTTGGGTTTTTGACTTAAAATATGCTGCAGAATGGAAGAAACAAATCATTTAAAATGGGATCTTTCGTTTATGGCTTTGAGATTCAAGAATGGATGAAATTGATTCTGTAGAGTTTGTGAGTAACCAGGATCTTGGTAGGAAAAATTCTTACTATAAGTATTTGTACCTATCATATATACTTGAGAAGTTATATTCTTCAACCTATCAGATAAAAGGCAGGAGCAGGACTCTATTGAATCAGATATTTCTAGTTTTTCTCAAGCCAAACTTGCTTATACATGTCAAAGCAATGGGCACCTAATCATTCTTCTGACATGCATCCACATATGAAGTACAGAATGTAAACCTTTCATAATATGATGTTATTATCTTTTGCAATCTTTGTTTGAAGTTGATACTTGATAAGTTTCTTATTCATGACCATTGACTTTTTAGCTATGCTGGAGAGATCAAAAAATGTGGTTAGCATTATATATACTTGTTTTGTGTCTGAATTCTAGCTTACTAGTTGAACTGTCATGAAGGCGGAATTGTGAAGAACACTCTTAGACCTCCCATTCCAGAACACTGTGATCCCGAGTGGAGGAAATTGATGGAACAATGCTGGTCACCTGATCCTAATTCTCGACCATCATTTACAGAGATAACAGACAGGTTGCGATCTATGTCTACAACCGTCCAGGCTAAGGGGCACAATATTCAGGCAAGACAGACACAGTAGAAACTTACTTCAGGAATCAACATTGTTTATGCTCAGAGCTTACGTTCTTCAAGCTTAAGGATTGCTCCGTTTATCTTTCACCTTTGTTAATAAACTATCTTCATTGGTTGATTCTTTGTAACAAAAGCACTGGGAAATGGTAAGAGGGGAGCATTAGGATTCTATAAAAAAAGCGCATGATATTACCATCGTTGGAATGATCGTCAAGGTTTTCCGTATAGTATATACACACTTGTAAAGAGGGAAAAGATGCATAGAGTTACACTTGACTTACCTGTTTCGATTAATTTCCAATTTTTTAAAAGCTTTTGTTGTCTTTGTATCTCCATTGGTTAAAAATGAGTAGTTTTGGTGTCTGGCATTGTATGCTGGTGATTGAAAGGTTAATAGCATTTGACGTAGTACCCTGGAAAAGCAGTAAATTCCAAGAGTTTAGCCAGAAAAACATTCTCTGAAAGCACGCATTTGTCCTGCCATGTGAAATTTTTCTGCCAACCCCCCATGTGAACTGATAAGGGAACGTAACTTTGTAGAGAACCTTAGCTAATTCTTAGCTAACAGCTTAAAGTCTATGTATATTTCTACAATTCTTGTACAGCCCCTATATATCTGTATGCTGATTTGTTGAATATGAATGACAAAGTATTTACATAGTATTAGAGCACTTTGGTTTAAATCCCCGATTCTTTCATGCCTCGACAAATGTTAGTTCCAATCTGTAAGGTCTTAAACATATATCCTAGAACTATTATAGTATATCTAGGTTGTATTAAGAAGTGAATATAATGAATTAAGTGCATCTAAGAATAGTAAGAGACGTAATGGTACTTAATATGAAAGACATGGGTAAATGGGTAATTTGTTCGTTTTGGCATGATCATAAATACTTAGGCATGAAATATGTATTGGAATTTTGATATGTTTGATTAGATTTATAAGCATGATGTGAGGGGAATTGATAAAAGAAGTATTCCATAAGCAAATGGGATGTTGGTTAAATTGGATGTATTTTTGTGTTGCTCTTGCATGATAAGACCGAAGTTAGGGCCCGTTTGGTTGAACTTTTATCAGTAGAGCTTTTCTGAGAAGAACTTTTTTTAAAAACCAGTTGGTTGTTTGACTGTCAATTAAAAACAGCTTTTTAAAAAAAGCTTCATATAGTAGACTGTTTGGCTACATAAAAATAAAAAGCACTTTTATTAATTTTAACTATATTTTATTTTATAATAAAATTATTTATGTCAAATAATTTTTAAAGTATATTAAACAATATGCAAAGTACCATATTGAAGGAAATTTTAGATAACCATCTTGTAGGAAATAATTTAAAGAGATGTCACATTTTCTTATAGGAGATAAAATTAATATGAAAATAAATATTAAGACATGTAAAAAAAGTTTAATAATATTATAATCCCAAAATAAATATTCAAGCTGAAATAGTTAAATGCATAATAAAGTATGCATTTTATCGTAATACAAGAAGATTTGCAATATGTTCCCTCGCATCATTCATCTCGTTATTTTGTGGCTCGTC
>JANVCL010000009.1:12228770-12243258 GCA_026546855.1 Erythroxylum incrassatum
AGCTCTAACTCCCTCCAACACACACGACCATCATCATCTTGAGGGGGTGAGGTTTAGGTTGGATTTTTAATGAACAAAAGAAGAGCAAGCAAGGGAAAAGAAGGTAGAAAAGATGAGCAAAATATCAAAAGGAACAAGGAAGAGGAGAGCTACGAAGATGGTGGAGAAAATCACACTTAAATCACTAATAACCTTAGGAAAAGGAGAAACATCGAGAATAACCCAAAGAAAGGTGGTTTTAGTTAAAAAGAAGACCAACATGGTGGCATGTTAGGCAAGTGACAAGTGTCACTTGCCACATGTCACATTTTTACATGCTCACCTAATTTCTTTCCAATTCAATTCCAATTTCTACTCCAATTTCTCCCCAAATTCCAATGGCTCAAATTAATAAATCCTAAAATCATGTATCTAATTTTTCAGTTTCATTGGCCAGTCATTTCCACTACTGGTAAACACTTATTTTGCCACTTGGCATTTTTCCTAGTCCGAAAAGTATCCCAAAATTTTAGAAAAAATTCTATAAAATTTACTAACAAATTTAAAACCTCAATGACCCTCTCCAACTCAATTGTCAAGAACACAAATCACATTTTTCACAACGATCACATTTATTAACAAATATACCAGGAAATGTCATGCATGCAAGTACAATCATTTTCATGTGTAAAAATTTACTATTCACATGTATGCGGATGCGATATTATGCATGAACATATAAAGGCATTTCTAAACGCCCATTGACCACTCAGAATTTCTATTCTAACCTCCCTGCTGGTAACAGGATGTTACACTCAACCTGCATATATGGATGGGCCAAAGATCAGATCTCCAGGTAAAAAGTGTAAACACAAATGTTTCCTTACTATTTATGAAGTTAATGGGAATTTGCTGAGAAAGGGTTTGTCCCCTATTATTTTGAGTGGACACGACATGGGGAACCCGACATTTCTAGCACCTCAAGTGATAATCAAGCAGAATCTTCTATCAACCTAAATGAGTATGAAGGGGGAATGGATTTACAACAAATTATATGGAAGAAACTGAAAATCCATAAATGCAAATGGTTTATTATGGGGTCGGTTATACCTTTGAGGAAAATAGGGAAAATCTTGAAGAAGAACCTAACCCACTAGCAAAATAGTTTTTTTACTTACTACAGTTAGCTGATCGAGAATTGTGGCCAAATTGTGAGACAATGACCTAACTGTCTTCAATTGCTCGGATATTGAACATAATGTCTGAAGGGCATATTTTAGATCATAGTTTTGATAAAATTTTATAATGGTACAATGAATCATTGCCTGTAGGTCATACAATGGTTGATAGTTTTTATAATATGAAGAAACTTATTAGGGGTCTTGGTTTGCCTATTGAAAAGATTGATTGTTGCAAATTGGGATGTATGTTGTATTAGGGAGATGATGTGGAATTACAAAAGTGCAAATTTTTTGGTCAATCTAGGTTCAAGCCTAGAAAGCATTCTAACAGAAATTAGTACCTTGGAAGTGGACGTATTATTTCCTGCTAACTCTGAGACTTCAAAGAATATATGCTTCTGATTTTGGAAAATTCGTCAACTCCATAGTCTTCATCTAGACATTCATGTATGCATGTCACTCCAAATTTGGTTCATTTAACGGTTTACTAATCTGACAATATCTAAGTTCTATACTGATTGTGTTTTAGGTAAACTGTTTCATAATGGCAGTTCATCTGGAGAGTTTTTCTTCCATACTAAATCTGGAAACTGATTCACTGTATCCTCTACAAGTTTAGTTATAGTGGAAATGTTATTGCAAGAAGGTGTTAAAAACCTTACACTTGAGGGAAGAAGTATCATTGCTTCAATTTGTGCGTTCAAACATGTCAGGACCCTTATTGGGAATCCAGAAATCGGTGACTCATTTACCTTTACTGAATCTTATATCACTTGAAATATAAGAAAATAATTATATCATTATCATTTATCGATCCAATACACTAGACTCAGCTTTAAAGTTGATTTATTGTTGTATCTGTAAAAATTTGTCAAACAACCTCCCTACTAGTTAGGGGTCAAGATGCATACTATTAAGTGTGGACTGTTATTGTTCTTATTCTATGACTATAAGAATTGTTAACCTTCTAATTCAAAGTTTGTGCTTGAATATTATATTCAACAAATCGCCTTATTTCCTCTTCAATATATTGTGTAAAATATTGAATTCAAATTCTTATATTTATAGAAAATTCAATAAAGAATGAATTTTAGGTAGAAATATGCCACTAAAGAGACAACGTGATATAATGCTACCCAGGTCCAGACAACGATTTGAAGGTATTTACTATTAAGGTGAACCATCACACTCTGTAGCTGCAACTGAATCACCTCCTTCCCCTCCAGCTACTACAATTGTAGATGACGCATCACCTGATATTCCTGATGCTACACCATCCACCACTCCTACATCATTCACTACCCCTATAGTAGATGAAGGAGATGGCTGCCAGCCTAGAGCTGAGGGACCTGATGGAAGAACTTACATAACAATTGTCAATAATCTATAAGTGAAATTACATGAAATATTATATGTTTATAATTAAGTTATACATTTAAATTTTTGCAAATGTTATAAAATTATTTTTTTATATTAAATTGATTCCGTCTAGATCGTGCTGTAGAAACATGACATCTAAATTTAAGGAGAAGATTGATCTTGAGGGTTATGTATAGAAGAATTTCTCTCAGGACAAAAAGGAATTTTACTTTCAAAAGTTTGAGGTAAATACCAAAAGTTATTTTCTTTTTTAATTGATTTGCATACATTAATTAGATAAATATTATTACATTATAAGTATTTATCAAATTTTTTCCTTTTATTTCAAAAGAATTTTTTGGGATTCTGAATTTTGCGCAGTCATACATAAAGTATGGGAGAGATGAGCACGTACACACTATCGTGACTTTATTGGTGCGATACACAAGGATGGTGCATGACTGCCTTATATTTCTAAGCAAATATGGAGTCATTGGCAGTAGTATTGGACATTACCTGAGGCAATGTCCATTTCAGAGCGTAACTCTACCAACAGACATGGAGGACCGTAGGGAGAGAGTCTTCCTGTATATACGAGAGGATCTATTACCCACCATGAGTATGTAGAGAGACTTGTAAATATCTAAACTTTACACTTATATTCTAATTGTTTTACTTTGCTATATTTCAATTTGAATTGATGTGTGAATTTTGGAATGAAATACGTGTATTATGGATAATGATAATGGTATAAATGTTTGGTGCCATAGATAGTTGTGTTGAGTTGTTTTCTTTATTCAACAGGGGGTAAATATCATAAAAATAGAGAAAACTCTGCCAAAATTTTTATAAATTCTAGTCCACTTATAACATTTTATTCTTATGCAGGAAAAGTCTATAAGCATGAGGGCTACACCCCGTCAACTCTTTTTGCACACTTACACTAAGAAACATAATGATGTGACATTCGTCAACACCTAATGTAGATCACTTAATGTATGTGAAATTTATGCTTTAATATTAATTCTTAATAATTATCACTTACTAATATAAACATTGCCTCCTAATAGGACCAAATACAGGAAAGCATTCAGCAACAGTCTCAGCACAAACAAGTTGTTGATGAAAGTCAGACATATCTTGATGCAGTGGGTGGTAGGGACCGTTGTGGAAGGATCTTCGAGTTGGGTTCATTTACAAAAACATGTTATTTGCAATCTTCCATGTCTAGCATAGCATCATCTAGTAGATGGTCGACAACCAATGAAGTTAATGAGTTTCGGACCACAGTGCAGACATTAATGGAGTACATAGCTTAGCTGAGACATGAGGTGGATGAGTTGAAGGGGAAGGGTAGCATCTCAGACCATCCGCGGTCACAAGATAATAAGATTGTTGTAGTCATTTAGTTTGAATTACAAAGGCTTATTATGTACAATTTAATGTTTTTATTATTAATTAAGATAATTTTAACTTTATATCATCAATCAACTTTCTATTTAAACAAATTATATATATAAACAAAACAAAATATTATGTATAGATAATTCATAACTATTGAAATTATACATTAATAATAAGATCATGAAATAAAATTTAATGTAATTTTTTAAAAAAAATTTAAAAATTATTTACCAACAAAAAATACAAGTACGTTGGTAAAATCCAGTATATTTACCAACGAAATACCACAAATTGTCAGTAAAAATGGTAAAATCCAATATATTTTACTGACGGAACACCACAAATTGTCGGTAAAATGTAAGATATTTACCGACAGAACAAAGAGTAACCATCGGTAATATTGACAGTCGTCGTCAACTTTACCGTCAGTATACTCACCTACGGTTATTCATTACCATTAGTAATGTTACCGACGAAATAACCAATAGCGTCGGCAAATATTCCAATGGAAAGAAAACATCCGTAGGTAAATTTACCGACGGTCATAGCCAACCGTCGGTGTATTCACAGACGGTCACATCAAATGTACATCGGTAAATTTACGTACGACCATTTTTACGACACCTTTGTCCGTCAGTTGATTCCGTCACCAATTTATATTACTGACAAAATCTAAATATTTTTCGTCGGTGATATCCGTCGCTAAATGACATTTTTCTTATAGTGTGTTTCAAAGGCAAATAAAAAGAGGAAGTGGCTGGCACTATTCTGAGACGTTCAAAGGTGCTTCCATAAGCAATTTAGAGCTTAAGAAGAGAGAGAAGTGGAGTTTTTATCAAGAGATCCATCAGAACACAAGATAAGTCATCTACATTATTAAAATATGCGATACAGAACAATTAGGGAGACTTAGAATTGGGGATATGATTTCGTGTTCGCCAATGTATAGCTAATTTTTCTATAAGTATCTAGGTCAGATGAACCCTAGTTGAATACTTTGACATGTTTTGATTATTTTGTTAACGTAATTGAGTTGATTGATTGTTACAATCCAATTATCTGTTTTATGATTGTCTATTAATATGATTTATTAGACTTTAATATGATTTCATACTTATTGATTGAGAACTCCTAGGTTAAATAGATCCATGATAATTGGAAAGAGTTTATTGCAATCCTAGAGATATGATGACATAATTCTTCTAGATTAGGGTTAAACTAAATAGAGGTTTTCATAATATGATAAAATAATTATATAAGTTTTAACCTAAGTAATTTGGTTAGAGATCTTAGAATTAGTTGTTCGTAGACTCCAAGTCACCTACTAGCATACCTTAGGAATCTCCACGGTCCAACAAATCATCAAAACAATTGTATGGCAAACAATTAATTGGTTAAGGGTTTAGGGGGATTCGAAGCCTAGATACTAATCATTTGATACTGATAAATAACTTAGTGACTTAGCCAATTATTACTTAAATCGTGTTGCTTTGTTTACTATAATATTTTAATTATAGTTTCATTAATCCAACCAAAATTAATTCGTAAGCTAGATAACAAAACAATAGTAATTATTAGTACTCATCGTCCTTATAGGATCAACCCACATTTGCTAGTACAAGCTACTGCTACACTGTACACCTGTGATATTAAATTAGGGTTGAGATAGTAAAAGAGCGACGTCAGTTGTGAGAGGGAATGGAGATAAATGATTTTTTTTAAGAATCAAGGTTTTTTAAAATAAATCATGAAAGTGCACGATCGTATGCACTGCCTTACAATACAAAACACCAATTAATATTAAAAACAAAAACTAAATCACTTCACTCTCTAATAATGGTGCCAAAATTCTTGATGCGGATCAAATACACTAGAAAATAAAATTTGAAATTCTTGATGTGGATCAAACACACTAGAAAGTAAAATTTAACTATGTACAACTAAATTTTTAGTAGTAGTGAGAAAGGATTGTATCTACAGAGAGTGAGTGTTTAGATTTTGTAATAAATAAACTAGTTTTTAATATTGGGGGGTTGGTTGAATTCAATTAAGAAAATAAAGTAAAACTAAAATATTGAAAACAAATCAAATTAAGTAGTAAAAATTTGATAAAATTAATCAATGGGTTTGGAATCTAGTTTATGGTTCAGACCTTTACATGAATATGAACAATTAATCATAATGTTGATCTTATACACCTCTTTAAAACTATTAATCATAGATTAATAACAAGCTTTATTAATTCTAGTTTTTCCTTAGGTTGAATCTAACTAAAACAAACTCTTTAATTAGGTCTAGTTATCAAAAAACCTAGAATAAGCTCTCTAGATTTAGTGTGACAACCATATTACGTAATAGGAAAATAGGTTAATCTAAGTAACAACTACATAAGCTCGGGCCATTGAACCTATGTTATGTTATCCTTAATGATGTTTGATCATTAGTTTACCATAAATGAATCAAATGTACAATGATTATGTATTCCAATCTAGATTTTGGTAATAAAAAAATCTAGTAGGCCTATCTAAATTGTTCATACATAAATCCAAAATGTTAATCATATAATAAAAATTCAATACCAAAAGAGAGTTAAGAAAATCACTAGCTTAATTAATGTCCAAACATGTTCGTTGGCCTCGATATCCCCTTTGAATTAAAAATATGAAGTTTAACTCCTTATAGCTCTCCAAAGCAAAAGAATCTACTTCATTTTGAGTCTCTAAAATCTTCATGCCTTTTGCAACCTCTTAAATTCCCTTTATAGTGTAGAATTAAGGTTGCATGGATATATAAGATCGACTACACAAGCGTGTAAGTGATCATATATGTTAATTTAGTAAAAATCGTGGACTTACATGATCCCATAGAAATACACAACCAACATACAAAGATGTATAAGTCACTTAAATGGTTGTGTAAGTCCCCACACAGGTTCACAAGGCTCAGGGTTTCTTAAAATAATGTGTGCAAGTTTGTATAGGTTTCTAGTGAGTTACACATTCCCATACATGGTCGTGTAAGTCACAGTAACTCCAAAAAGGTAAATAAGATCAAAAATTGGTAAAACAACTCCAAGGACTCAGATTTAGCTCATTTTTGTTCTTGTTCCTCCAATTTGTCCCTAAAGAAAAATATAAAACAAAATAAGTATCTTGAGTAACATAAAATTAATGACTAAACATTAAATATATTAACAATTAAGCACTTATCAATAGTCCCTTTTATACGTAGGGCAATAAGTAACAAGGAAGATGGTTTATTAGAAGAAGCTTGATAGAGCTATGGTGAATAATCTTTGGTTGAATAATTTTCTTAAAAGTGTTACAAAAATTAGGAATCCTTTATTCTCTAATCATTCTCTAATAGTCATTAACAGCCTTAACTTGAAAAGAACTAGGTACTTTACTTTTGGGTTCAACAATTATCTGACTAATGAACTTGAATTTGAAGGTGTGATATTAAAAGGGATGTCTCACCATTTTGATGGCCATAATTCCTTCATTTATATAATGAAGCTATAGAAGATTAAATAAGATCTCAAATTGCTAAAAAAAGGAAAACAATGATATTCAAGTTAATGTTATATCAATTAAAGATAAGTTGGATAAGGAGTAATAATGATTTATGAGGATCCTCTTAATATCTTGATATAATATGAGGAAAAATGGATTTATCTGATTATGTGGCTATAAGTCTTTCCTTTGTTTGAGGAAGCTATAAAAGATTAAAGAAGAGCTTGAATTACTAAAAAAGAAGAAATACAATGATACTCAAATTATTGTTATATTAGTTAAAGATAAGTTGGACAAGGTGCAATAGATGCTTTATTAAGATCCTTTTAATATCTAGATACAATAGGAGGAAAAGAGGGATTTACCTAATTATATACATGTTGTTAAGGTCATTATTCCTTTTTAAGCAATTATTGAGGCTTTAATTAATCTTTGTGTTCTCATTTAATTGCTCCTCTTTAGTTCAATTGTTACAACCCTTTATCTCTGATAGAATTTGTTTTTCAGTTCATGCAGATTTATTAATCATACTTATTTCATATTCTAAAGTGGACAAAAACCTCTTTACTTTTCATCCAAATAACACCTTGGGTTCAAATGGTCTAAAGGCTCTTTTCTTTTACAAATCATGTCATTTGTTGAAGCATTTGGTTACTAATGCTACGTTGGAATTCTTTAATAGTGATTGCACTTTTAGAGAAATAATCAAAACCTTTATCATCTTAATGCCAAAGATTCTTAATTCTAGCACTTTGAGGCATTTCATGCATATATCATGCATTGATATTATTTACAAGATAAATACAAAAGTCCTTATTTCTAGGCTTAAAGTAGTGCTTTAGCCATTGATTAGCTCTTCTCAATTATTTATGATAAAATTTCTTTAGTTGATGTTGATTTATTTATGACTCATTACAAATTTTGAAGCAGAGAAAGTTGTTTTTGCTCTTCATCCAAATAAAGCCTTAGGTCCAGATGGTTTAAATTCTCTTTTCTTTTACAAATCTTAGCATTTGTTAAACCATTTGGTAACTGATGCTGTGTTGGAATTCTTTACTAGTGGTTGCTTTTTTAGAGAAACATGTAAAAGCTTTATCACCTTAGTGCTAAAGATTCTTAATCCTAGCACTTTGAAAGACTTTATGCCTTTATCATACACTAATATAATTTTTATCATACACTAATACAATTTACATGGTAATTGTAGAAGTCCTTATTTCTTGGCTTAAAGGAGTGCTTCAACCATTGATCAGTCCTTCTTCAATTGCCTTTTATGTCAGAAAGATCAATTGGTGATAAAGTGTTATAAGTGTAAGGATTAAAAAAAACAATAATAGGAAGCATTCCTTCAAGGGTTATGTTATCAAATTGGACTTTAACAAGGCTTTTGGCTCTATTGATTAAAGGTTTATTATCATATTGATTAAAGGTTTATTATCAAATTTATGCATGCTTTTGACTTTTAATCTAAGGTTTGTTCATTAGATCTCTTAATGCATTTCCATTGTGTCTTCTATTATGTTAGCTAACAGTGAGCCTACTAGATTCTTCAATGGTGGTAAAGGGCTCATGCAAGGTGATCCTCTATCTCCCTAGTTATTCACACTTGGCATGGAAGTCTTATTAAGGTTTATAATCATATTATAAAGTAAGAAAGGAGCATTACATATTATGTTAAGTGCAAGCAACTTAAAATTCACAACCTCTTTTTTTATGACATTGTTTCTATATGGGGCAAAATTTAACTTTGTGAGTACGTTAATGAATGCTTTGAGATGTTTTAAAGAAGTATTTGGACCGGAAATGAACAAGGATAAAAATTGCTTCTTTATATCCTTATTTACTGCAAGTCTTTCTTTATAGATTACTTATTTGATAGGATTGCAACAAAACTAACTTCTATTTACATATCTTGGAGTTCCTATTTCTTATAGGAGGCTATCTTATAAGGATTTCTTACCAGTTATAGAAAAAATTCAGAAAAGGATAAGCTTTTACATATGTTGTAAAGTTTAATTAATTAATTTAATGTTGAATTCATTGCATGTTTAATGGTATTTACATACTATGTTTCTTAAAAGTTTGGTTAAGACTATAGAAATGTTGTTTAGGACCTTTTTACGAGCTATTCAATTAGTTAGAGACTATAAAGATAAGATTAAATTGGAGGTTGTTTGCATGCCTAAGGATGAAGATGATCTTGGGATCGCCTTGGTTAAGTTAAGTAATAAAATCCACATGGCTAGGAGGTTATGGAGAATCTTAGAGGACAAAAAGTCTCTTTAAGTAAAGTGGTTGCATTCATATTGCTTAAAAATGACAGCTTCTATTCAAGTTCTCCTAAAAGCAACTCATCCTACGCTATGCTTAACATCTTTAAGCTTATGTAATAAATGAATGTTTACACTACAACAAGATTAAGTATCGGAGCTTCTACCAACTTTTGGCATGATAGTTGAAATTATTTGAGCCCTCTTATCAATGCTGCTCATTATGTTTAATTTGAGGAGCGTGATACCAAACATTGTTATTGTCTTGGAGGTTTTATTTAATAATTCATATAATCTTAGTCATTATATCATAGCTAGATTGCTTCGAGTTGCACCTCTTTTTGACCTCAACTTTATAGTTGTTGACAACAATATTTGGTTAGGAAATTAATCAAGTTCCTTCACTAATATATCTTTGAAGAATCTTGATTTGCTTCTATAAGTCTCATGGCATAAACTTATATAGAGTAAAACAACAGATTTTGTAAACAACCTCTTCATTAGTTATGGGTAAGGTTGCGTACTATTGGACCTTTCCAGATTTTGCGTATCAGTGAGATTTCTACTAGATTGTTGTTGTTTTAGAGAAAAAGAAATCTGTCTAAAAGCCTTGTTTATTGCTGATTGATTATCAGTGGTAAACTACACACTAAAGATGGAATTCATAGTGCAACATCTATTTCTACGATGGTTCTCTTTGTCACCAAGTACCTAAAACTATTAACAATTTGTTTTTCAATATGATTTCGCAAAATCAATTTGGTGAAGTATCCTAGGATGAATAACCTCTCTTGCTTGTTGAGTAATTGGACTGGTATTGTGAATTGGCGTGGTGGTTTGGATTAGAAAATGCAAAGAAGAATCTACTAGATTCATTCTCTATTTCAACACTATCATTTACCTTATTAAAAGGAAAGGAAGGTAAGAAAATTTCAAGGTAAACTGAGGGTTGAGCATCGACTTATGTATGAGATGATGAATTATATTACTTAGCAAATGCTAGTTTTTGTTACTTCTACTTCTTCTTGTCCTTAACGTCTTAAGTTTATTGTATTGTTGGCAGATTTTCGTAGTAGCAACATGCAGAATTTGCTAGAGTACTACTTTAATGTATAATGATTGACTAAAGACATTTTGTCTATAGCTCTTATTTATTAATTCATTATTCTTTTCTTTATTTAAAATACCTTTTATATATAAAAAGTTTATTATTTAATGGCTACAACTAGCAAGTAGTTGAAATTTATTTTTCTAAATTTATATATAATTATTAGTTTAGAGGTTGACTGATTTAATACAACTAATAAAATAGTAAGAACTTGAATAAGTCTAATAAATTGATTTAAAAATATTAATCCTTCAAAGCAATATGAAAGAAATAGAATATCTATTTGTATCTAAAAGAACTAGTATTCATTTTATAACATTAATAGAATAAATACTAAAATTTTCTTACCATACCACTTGTTAAATAATTGTGTTCGATCACAAAAGAAATGGGATGTGTAGCGAAGAAGCTTTTTGAGTATTTTAATTGTTCGATCACAAAAGAAAAGGCGAAGAAGCTTTCTTTCTGAGGGTTAATACTCAACTCAACTACCAAGAGCATCATGGATTATGTAATGAATTGAGGTCTCTCCGTGTCATTTTCCTGGAAGACTTGGGTCAAGTCAACTATTAACGACAACAAACAACGTCTGACTATGAGGTGGGCACCGAATTTTTTAAACGTTGAGGTTGTCAGTGGGAACGTGTTTCGCTCGCATGGTTTTGAACTGCTTTTGTTTTGTCCCACATTTAATACCAAATTACTGTAAGAAAATAATTCAATAATATACTTTTACTTTATCATAATTGCATTACTTATCAGGGGAAGCCACAAGGAAATTCTCTCTGCCATTTTGACTTCACCGTTGAGAAGACAGAAAGAGGCGTTAGCCAATAGCATTAAAGGTCGAATCCCTCGCTTCTCTTATGTGTAACGTTTTATCAATCACCATTTCCTTTGTGTAGAGAAAGGAGTCACAGAGAACATGGAGAAAGCATTGAACAGACAGAAAATTTTGCTTGCTCATCTGCAACCCACTTCTTCTCCTGATATCCATGAATCCTCTTCTCTTTCTGTAAGCTATTCTTTTTCTTTCTAGTAGTTGTTGTCTGTTATGTTTGTGGCTATGTTTGTTTTGTACTTGGTTTTCCTGTGCTTTGCTGAATCGAAAAACTTGGAAATTCCGTAAAATTGGACATGAACTCAGCTTATCTCTTTTTCAAAATGGTTTATTTGTTTATTCACGTTTCTGGGTACCTGGAAAATTCCATCTTTACCTGAGAAAGTAGTTGTTTTCTTTGTGTAACACGCTTTTCTCCTTTAGGTTTGTAACAGTTTTGTTGGTCTAGAATTCGAGTGACTTAGTGGCCCTGCAATGATAGATGCCCTTAACTTGGTATCTTGATTGAATAACACGGCACATGTAAATTAATAAGCCCTTTGCACTCTTAGGACTATGTTTTGTTGGGCATTGATGTTTTCTTTGTGTTCATAATGACTCTTCTTTTCCTGTTGGTTTATCAGACCTCAATTTGCGGGGCTGGGGATAGCGCTGCATATCATCGTTCGGCTGCCTTTGGTGATGATATCGTGATTGTTGCGTGAGTTTTTGTTGTTGAAACAGGATGGATATTAGTTCTGAATACGCGGTGTTGTTCATGTTTTCTTCATCTCTCTCACGCACACATTAGCTCAGAATCCACTTTGTTTGATGTCAAACAGTGCATATCGTACTGCAATCTGCAAGTCCAAGCGTGGTGGTTTCAAGGATACCTTTCCTGAGGATCTCCTCGTTCCTGTTTTTAAGGTTAGAAGATACTGTTCCTTTTTGTCTAATGAGAACCTGCAAGTACGATGGTTTAATTCTCTACGGTAGTGAATGATCTACTTTGATTGTTTCTAATTGTGTGTTTTAGGCATTGATAGAGAAAACAAATTTGAATCCAAGTGAAGTAGGGGATATAGTTGTTGGTACTGTTTTGGCTCCCGGTTCACAAAGGGCAATCGAGTGCAGGATGGCATCTATTTTTGCCGGTTTCCCTGGTAAAATACTTGTCACAGGCTTGTAAATTTAACAATTTCTTCTTCAATATTTCTATCAACTTATTTTATACGGTCTTATTTTGATAGTTGCTGAACTTAACTCTAATTTTCAAGTTGCTACCAACTTTTGGAAAAGATGGACAGAACATATTCAAGAGTCCCAAACGGCACTTTATACATAATTGCATTTTAGGATTAATTTTCTTCTAGAAGTGTAGAGAATCTTTTTGGATGATTACTCTACATTGATTACCCATTTGATCAGATACGGTGCCCCTCAGAACTGTCAACAGGCAATGCTCATCTGGTCTGCAGGCAGTTGCTGATGTTGCTGCTTTCATAAAAACTGGTTATATCGACATAGGTAAGAATGATTCCAGAATAAGTTTGTATCTTATATACCCTTTACGGGCTTAACCTTCTTTTATCTTCAACAAAGGTATTGCAGCTGGCTTGGAGTCCATGACAGTGGATAACATTCGTGGAGTTCAACAAGTTAACCCAAGAGTATGCTTGAACGTTTATGTTTCTCTATAGTTGGTTATCTTGTACATATACTGTGTGTGAATCGATTTATGTTGCTAATAGGTGGAGAGTTCTGTTCAAGCTCGTGATTGTCTTCTTCCCATGGGAATTACTTCCGAAAATGTTGCAGAATGTTATGGTGTGACAAGGCAAGAGCAAGACCAGGCTGCTGTAAGTTACACATGTCTGCAAATAAGCCTCAGATGCAAGCATTTTGAGTAATCAGCACTTTCACTTTGACACTGTAGGTTGAATCACATAGAAAAGCTGCTGCTGCAAGGGCCTCTGGCAAATTCAAAGATGAAATTGTCCCTGTTTATACAAAGGTAAATGAAGAATTGAATGTACATCACGAAATATCTTTCACTTCCTTTCCTCTCTCAGCATGTGTTAGATCATCCCTTTCAATAGATTGTGGACAGCAAAACTGGTGTAGCAAAGCCAGTCACAATTTCAGAGGATGATGGTATTCGGCCAGACACAAATATGGCTGGTTTGGCCAAGCTGAAGCCTGCATTTAAAAAGGATGGAACCACTACTGCTGGTACTGATTAACACTTGAAATAATTATCAGAATCATAGTCAGCTCAAGTGCAATAAGAATTGACTGCAAAATCATCTTAGGTAATTCCAGCCAGGTAAGTGATGGTGCTGCAGCAGTACTGCTTATGAAAAGAAGCCTTGCCACAAAAAAGGGACTTCCAATCCTTGGTGTGTTCAGGTATATTTCTTCTTGTAAATGATAATTAGAGTATTACTGAAATAGATAAGAGCAGTCACCAAAAAGGCTTGACCGCTGCTCTAGGAATTGCCATATATATATGTAGCTTGTGCAATGACATAAATACCCTTAGGGCTACAAAGTAAAATATTATAAAATATAATCATATGAACTAACTATACAAGATACTGATAGAAACTCTAGTTTAGGAGACTAGAGATTCGTATATTATTATTAGAAAATCAATAATCTATCGGCTATTACAACTGTACCGATGATCACTCAATACACCAGAGCAAGAGTTGCTCCTCAGGGGAAGAGTGGCTCCTTCCTCTGTAACAATACAATCCTTTCTTCCAGAATGCCCCTCTCTCTCCTCTCCCTTCCCTATTTCTCCCTAGCTGTCCTTAGTACATTCGGTTATTCCCTGTGCCACATCAGCACAT
>JANVCL010000009.1:12338328-12352168 GCA_026546855.1 Erythroxylum incrassatum
AGACAAATCGACTCAAATATTGAAGTCATCAAAACGAAACAATTCTTTTCTCATAAAGTTTTCTTAAATTCATCAAATTTTCTTAAATTCATAACTTTTCTCACCAATTTCTTTCTCATTTAAATTCATGTTAATCTTTCTAATTTTCACCAAAAGTTCAGGGTCCAACAACAACTAGAATATCTCTTTTAGACACTACCTATACAACATACCAGAATGCTTTGATTGGTATCTTACCGACAACGCTCAATAATGGAAGTGTCATTCTGACCATAGCACCTGATTTCAATATCAGATTGAATGATCTCACATTGTTTGAATATTTATAAGTTTAGATCCAAATCACTGGAGCAGATCAAGATCCTATGCCATTATGACTACTTTACATCACTAGATGATTTATCGTCTACAAAATCATGTTTTAGACCTCAACTTTCCCAATTTCACTTCGGATGCCCTTTACATGATTGCTAATCGTTTCAATGATCAGACTACTATCATCCAAATCCCGAAGTAACTACCAGCACCGGAGCTTGAAAAGTTGATGCCTATCAAATGGATCACCAATTACCAAAAAGTGTTCCACGCGCCTCATCGACACTCTTTTCATACCACAACTCCTTTGATTCTGAGGACATTAAACAATGGAACGGTGAAGTCCATCTATGCAAAGCCTAATGAAGATCTATTCGGACCTTCTACCTCTAAGCCAATATTTCTGATCCAACCTGTATTTTAACATACGGAAGGTAAATCTAATCTTCTTATCCGTTATTTCAAATTTAATGAAGAACCAGATTATATCAATTATCATTGTGAACATTTTGAATGAGATGTCGACTCATTTATATGTAGACCCGATTGTAAAATCTGTCTCAATCCCGAGTCAGATAGAAATGATGATGATGATAGATATGCTAGAAAGTATTGCATGAAAGTTACTAAAATTTGACCATTCTGGATGAATTCATTTGTGCTTGTTTTTTCCCCTGCTTTTTTATTCGCGATAAAAGAAGGAAGGTAATTTCTCTTGATAAGGCATGAGAGTAACGCGTGTTCCACCGTTGGTCGTCCAACAGAATTTTGTAGTAAAAGACGGGCTTGGGCCATTTGTTTTATCTTCCCTTACTTAGGCCCAAGAAAAACGTGAAATCTTCTGACACGCGATAGTTATTGTTCAGACTTCAGACAAAATCCCAATAGCCACCCAGCCATCTGACGGTTCTATGAGAAATATAGAAACGACAGGTATAGATTGCAAAAAAGAAAATTTCGCGGGGGCATGTGTACATTCTTAAAAGAGTTATAAGAAAGAAGAGAGGGGAAAGAGCAAAATTAGAGAAGTTGGTGGGGCATGTGGTTTTATTTACGGTTATTGGAGTGACCTCTTAGGGTTTAAAGGGTTTCTCTGTCTTTCTCTGTTCTGTTCTTTGTGTTGTGTGTGTTAATATTTTGGTGTTTGTAGAAAATCCATTTCCCATAGCCATGGATAGGTATACCAGAGTGGGAAAACCCAAGCCAGAATCGCCGATAAACGAGAACGAGATCCGAATCACCTCTGCTGGCCCTATTAGAAATTACATCAGCTACGCTACCTCTCTTCTTCAGGTACTCCACATTTGTATTTCTCTCTCTGCAGATGCGCATATGCCACTCATATTTGACATTTTGCACGTTTGAGGTTTCACTTCTTATAATTGTTTTTGCAAAAAAAAGAAAAAAAAGGAATAGAGTTAAATTGTTGTCTGCTTGATTTGTAAAGGCTGGGTTTGCCTTTTTCTCTTTTTTTTTGTTTTGTTTTAGGTGTTTGCTGTTTCACTAATGTAGTTGTGTGTGCTCTTTGATTTTTGGGATTTAGTTTCTGCAATTTTCTTTTAAGGACTAATTAGTTGCGTTTTTCGTTCAGTTGTGAGATATGTCCACCTTTTCTGTTGTGAGTTAACTGTTAGACTAACTTTTCTGTTAGATTATTGGGGTACTTACGATGGAATGATTAAGTAATTAATAATGAACTTGGTTGTCTGCTGATTCAATGTGGAAGATGTAAAATCTGTATGATTTTGAATTCTATAGTTTGTGAAGTATTCTAGAAGCATTAATGGTGAGTGGCAGAACTCTGCTTTGCAATTTGGATATTTTATAGATGATGGTCCTTCAAAATGTTTCAAACTTTTATAAGGGTCGACTAACATATATAGTAGTAAGCTTGTTAATGCAACGATTGTTTTCATATTTCCGATATGTGCTTAATGGATTGATAGTGATGATGGTATTCTGCTGCCCTTTTTATTGAAGATTGATGCTTTGAGTGCAAATAACAAACTTTTATGTTGCATTCTAAATTTCAGGTCTTACATGATGTTAAATGTTATTACTTGTGTATTTCATATTATTGATGTAAGAACTTCTCATCTTTGTACGACAATGTTTTTGTGTAATGTTCTGCAGGAGAAACATGTGAAAGAGATAGTCTTGAAAGCAATGGGACAAGCCATCAGCAAAACAGTTTCCATTGCAGAGAGTATAAAGGTCAATATGGATTTCAAGCCGATTTCTTTTGATAGTACTTGTTCTCTCTTACATGCATACCTACACACTGATATATAGAGCAAAACCTGTTCTCTCAATTTTGTCTCTCTTAAGATTGAGATCTTATGATCACTTTGTGTCCTGTACAGAGGAGAAATCCCCAATTGCATCAAGACACTGCAACCAGTTCAGTAAGCATAACTGATGTTTGGGAACCCATTGAAGAGGGGCTTGTACCGTAAGTTCAGAGAACATTTTTTGTATAGACTCGTTAGCTTCCTATATGCGGCTATAATCTTGGTGGCTCGGTGTTGTTTACTGATTCAGTGTGGAGCAGACGCGCCAGGTCTCCATGATTTCGATTACTCTGTCTTTTAGAGAGTTAAACAAAAACTCTCCAGGGTAAGTTAATTAATAAATGTTGTTTGCCAAATTGAACAGTTGGAGGCTAATAGATAATAACTTGCTGATTATTTCTTTTTGCTGAATTGCTATTGTCTTGGAAATGTTGATCAAGAATATTTTTTAAAGCATTAGCTACCATCTAGTTAGATGTTTCATCTGCAGTTAATTTCTATCAATTTAGTTAATCTTATTCATAAATTTTGAGGTCATTCTGCTTTGACAACTACAATGCTAATATGGTTTCTGAATAACTGTTTCACAGTTATCAAGCTCCATCTTCTGTGGAACAACCAAAGGCACAATATCAGCAGTATCAGCAGCAGCAACAACCAAGACAAGCACGCATCCCTTACGATGCTGTTTATGAAGGTGCTAGGAAAATGAGTTGGTAATTTAGTTTAGTATACATTTGTTTTGATACTGATTTTTTCCTTCCATTGTTAGATTCATATGGCCGAGGACGTGGTCGTGGAAGAGGGAGAGGTAGAAGTTGGGGTGGTAGGGGTGGATATGGCTATGGGAATTATCAGGGTAATTATCAAGGTATAAATTATAGATGTTTTGAGTCGTGAAACGTTGTGAACTCCATCTTCTATTCCCTCAGGCCCCTTAGCCCATCTCCTTTCTGTGCATTAAGTTTTAATCATTTTATCCAAGACAGTTAACCTTCTTGTTACTTGTTACTCCTCACTTTTTCTGATAGATAATGGAGGGTATTCAAACTGGGGCCGTGGTGGTGGGCGAGGCAGAAGTTGGGGTTACCGTGGTAAGCTTGCCTGATGCCAGATTTCACTGCGACTCATATATGCTATTTCTTTTTGCAGATGCTTGTCCATTGATTACTACACTAATTTTGTTATTATGCTACTATTTTTCAGGTACTGGATATGAAAGGGGAAGAGGTGGAGGTGGGGGCAGAGGGTATGGCCGTGGCCGTGGAAGAATGGGAGGTCGGTCAAGGGGTGGTGGCAGGCAATCTTGAGGGATAAGTTCTCTTTTTGCTTTAGCTAAATGCTTGCCTTGGCCAGTTGGCTGAATTTTATCCCAATACTGTTATGAACGTCGTGAAATGTGGCTTATGATTTCGGCAGTTGGTTGTGTTTAATTTTCTTGTCGTGCGGATGTGGGCAAGTTTGTTCTTTTGGTTTTTTGCATTTAGCCAAATAGCAAGGAGAGGTTTATGATTACTGTAATTTCACCCTCTGAGTTTTGATTATCATGTCCATATTTAGTTGATTATTTTATTATTCTATAGCTGTATTTGATTAAATCGGGCCCTTTTTTATTTTCATTTAATAATTATTTTTTGAACTTTGTTCTTTACCGTTTAGGTATTAGGTTATGTACTATTAGACTTTCTTAGATTCTGTGTTGTTAAATTATTCTTAAATTCCGTGTTATTATTAAATTATGCTTAAAACTTTGTTATACGGTGCCCATTGTGCAGAGCCATTCAACTACTAGTTTTCCTTTAAACAAAATATTGCAGTTGTTTCGTTTGGATTGTGCAATAAAATCTGCAATCCCTGCCATTTCAACTACATAGCATTAAGTAGGATATGCGAATTCTTTTCGAACGAATTCCTATAATGATAACCACAGTAAGGTTTTAATGAATGAACTAATAATAGAGATCCTAGGTGTCTAATCTAAGATCATTGCAATAGATGTCTAGACATGTAGGACCTAAAATTTTTGCAAGTTTAGGATACAGGTGAATTTGAATTTACATGTTTAGGAGGAGGTTCTTGGTTCTAGCTGGGATATTGATTTTCCTTTTTGGTAGAAGAATATTTGGTCATACTTATAGAAATGTACCTAATAATTCTGTTATCCGTTAATGTTTGGAAAATAGTTGCCTCATCTATTCGTTTAATTTTACATTTTCTCTTTTTGCATTACAAGTTTAGTTTCTATATTAAACTTGCGCTTCTTGAATTCTCAAGGCTACTTACTATTGTTGAATGACATATTTCACTAAGCCCTTCTCATGTCTCCTGTATACATATATACAAGAGTGTATTAGTAGTAGAATATATATACACACTTACTTTTTGTGTATATATCTATGGGCACTAATATATCTAGTGGCAGTGCACGGGCCACGCCACACATTCTTCATCAAGAAAAAATCTTAAACATCCAAAAGTGCCCTCCTTTCCTTATTCACATCATTTTGTATAAAATAAGCTTCTTAAGAAATCAGATTCCAAAAATCCAGTAACAGAAATTGATGTATGATTAGCAACTATAAATAACTTACCTAAGATTCAATTAGAGCAGCAAGGAACTTACTCTTATTGTACCGAAACCGAGCGTATCGCAATTTACATTAGTCAACATGTTGTGTTTATTGCCTGAAAATTTGTTATTCTAATTAATAAGATTAACCAAAAGGTTGGTATTTGAACCCGGACTGTCCTGATGTCCAGGTTCATTATGGCAGTCTCCTTGTTATCAACCACCAGTTTTGTCGTCACTTTTCCCACATTTCTGTCATTATGACATAACAATGATCGTTTTTTTTATTTATAAAAAAAAACAATGATCGTTTCTTTTTGTTCTGGGCAGGTGAATTTATTAAATACTATTTTACCACTAAAATTTAAAATATACATTTGCTTTTATTCTACTCATTAATAAGTATGCTATAGTGTATGTATTCTTTATTTCCATAAATTATTCTACTCCTAATTATCCAAGTTAATGACAAATTAAGGCTGCGTGAGGCAACACGAAGGCCAAACCCAAACCAAAAACTGAACGAAACGTGTGCCATTCATAATGCGACAGACCGACGTGGATGTTGAATCTTGAAGCTCTAGCAAGGATCCGAGCTTAACACTTAACAGAGACGCAAACCCGTCCAAGTTCACGTCTCTACACCTCAAAGAGCAATTGCACCTTGGTCCCACATTTTCCTGTCCCTATTCTCCTTCCTTGCAAAGAAGTTGCGTCAGGACTCGAAGAGTAGGATAATTTGGTAGTTGGATAGAGAGAACAAGAAAGAAAGAGGGAGTGGAAGTGTATGAATGGAAGGAATAATTAGCCCAATGAAGAGCGCAAGCAAGAAAGAGAAAGATCTTTTCCATGTTATACACAAGGTTCCTTCTGGCGATGGTCCTTATGTTAAAGCCAAACATGCACAGGTAGTTTAATTTCTTTTCGTAATTACATTCTTTGCTTTGTATTTTGATCCACTTCTTATTCAGTTTGACTAACTAATAACATATACTTGGTAGCTTCTTCTTCTTATTGTCTTCTCCATCTTAATTTGTTCTTTCTTTCTCTTGAATACTGTAAGCTCAAACAATTAAACAAAGATCGATGTTTCTAACTTAGTTAAAGGCGTAATATACTTACAATTAAACTTAAGTGAAGCAGGAAAGTAGGAGACGTCATCGCATCATGCATGTGTATGTACTTAGCTTCTTTATTGATCCTTAATGTTCGACATACTGCACAGATATTAGCTGATCACCAATCTCATTCTATCCTTACGCATATATATATTAATATAAGGTTCTCCTATTCTGATCAAGTTAAGAGAGAGTTACTAATTATGTTAAATCTGTTTAAACTTCCTTATTTGTATACCCTAGCTTTAGTTATACTATTAAACTTCCTAAATATTATGGTTTCAACAAGAAGTACACGGTTAATTTATTAGTCAGATGTTTTGATATTCATGTATTGATCTTGGCGCAATTTATCCACTAATTCTTACAAAAAGTTCTTTGGATCTTGGTAAAGAAAGGTTCTTGTAATTTGCATAGTATGGTACTTCATTGAATGTTTCAGCTAGTGGAAAAGGACCCCGAAGCAGCGATAGTGTGGTTTTGGAAGGCAATAAACGCTGGAGATAAAGTTGACAGCGCTCTTAAAGACATGGCCGGCGTGATGAAACAAATGGACAGAACTGAAGAAGCTATTGAAGCCATCAAATCTTTTAGAGGTCGTTGCTCTAAAAATGCTCAGGGGTCGCTCGATAATGTCCTCATCGACTTGTACAAGGTATCAATTAAGAATATTTTCATCAGTTCCAATTATTTTAAGAAAAAGAAGGAAATTTTAATTTTCTTCAAAATTAATTCAGATAATTCATATTTTGACGGGTTTGTAGAAATGCGGAAGGGTAGAAGAACAGATTCATTTACTGAAGCGGAAGCTAAGATTGATATACCTGGGAGAGGCCTTCAATGGTAAATCTACCAAAACCGCTCGCTCTCACGGCAAGAAATTTCAGGTTACTATTCAGCAAGAGACTTCCAGGTTATTGGTATGATCATTTCTCCTTATATGTCCATATATTTATCAATAATTCATTAAGTGCATGCCTCATTTTGCACTTTCTTTGGCATGGCTTCCCGGTTCTAGCTAGTTAGTAATAACCCCAACTTGCTCAATTCGTCCTATAGCTCGTACTGCTTTGGTATGAATGATTCAGCTACTAGCTAATAACTATTAACGGCTGCCAGTTAATTGTTGGATTCCACAAAATCGTGTAAAAGAAAATCACAAGCTGATGGGCTTCTTATAATATGTGAATTGACCTTATATTGCACGTTTGTGTTTCAGGGAAACTTGGCATGGGCCTATATGCAGAAATCTAACTACATGGCGGCGGAGGTGGTGTATAGAAAGGCTCAGATGATGGATGCCGACTCCAACAAGGCCTGTAACTTAGCACTATGTCTGATCAAGCAAGCGCGGTACGAAGAGGCCCGTTCAGTTATCGAACATATACTCCAAGGTCAGTTTCCAGGTTCTAAAGACACCAAGGCCATGAAAAGAGCACAAGAACTTCTTATGGAAGTTGAATCAAGAGAGCCCCCTAAGGAACTAACCAATCTGTTGGCCCTAAGTCTCGAAGACATCGATCTCGTCAAAGGGCTTGAGCAAGCAATCAATGATTGGGCTCCTTCTAGGTCCAAGAGACTACCTATTTTTGAAGAAATTTCTTCCTTCATTGACCAATTAGCTTGTTAATGTCAGGCTCAGGCGCTTTGTAACCTACAAAGTGCGGTGAGGTTGGTTGTATTGGGAGTGAGGCACAGCAATCCAATTGTTTAGGGGTTGTTGATGTAGAAAAAGATACGATTAGTCTTTGTATATATTTTTGACACAAAATAGTCAAAATTGTTACATTTTGTCATATCCCTTGGACATCCCTTGGCATTTGAACGTATTTTGGTGGAAAATGGCAATGTCCAAGAGTGGGAATTTGTTTCTTTTACGTATAAGAAGGAATCATGATGCACCCACAAAAATTCAAGAAATAACATTAGGCCAAATCTTTGTAAAATTTGCAAAGAAGAAAGCAAAGCAAATCAAATGAAGTATAAGGGTGAAAGCAATATATCTAGATAATAGCGTGAAGAATCTAGATTAAAAAAATAGGAACAATGAATCAAAAAATGCCAAACATTTTATTGATTAGCTTTTTTAAAATTTGAATTTAGTGATTGACCTTTTAAAACTTGTACAACTCAAGTAACATATTAAATTTGTTAGTTTTTGGTTGACGTTGTTAACAAAACACACTTTTTACATCACAATTGAATATTCATATGACACTTTATGAACAAGTGGATACCTATATGGATTGGACCTAACATTATCCATAAATTATAATCCATTTGACTAAAATAACCCATTTACTCAAATAATCTGTCTACCCAAATTCTCAAGTTTAAATTTTCTATGTTTCCCTCAGTTTCTCTATAATTCCCAGCTTCTTTTGATTTCCCTAATCCTTTCTCAGTAGTCTTTGCTGTAACTAGCAATACTAATTTATTTTTTTAAAATTCTATATTTTTTCCCATTTCAAAACTCTTATTTGCTTGATTTGGTTTTCTCTTAGATTCATATTTGAAGGGTAAAACTCTTATTTGCTTGATTTGGTTTTCTCTCAGATTCATATTTGAAGGGTAAGGGAAGTCCACAATTGCCTTTCTTCATAGAGCAGTGATTTATTATCAAATTAGGGTTTTCTAAAGGGTAAAGGAAGTTTGTAAAGGTTGGTAACAAATCTTTTTTATTGATTGAACCTCTCATATATCAATAAGGATGAGAATTTAGCATACCTATAACAATGATGCAATTATATGACTTATCCTTTCCAACTATTTGAACCCATGCAAATTATCACTAGTTATAAGGCTAACGTTGACAATCAACTTAGTTCAAAAATATTTTTGAAGAATATTTGAATTGTCGTTGGTAAGCTAAAGTTAAGATGGTTCTTAACCTTTTACTTAACCCTATTCTTACTTTAACTTAAAGCATAACTTTGTTTTCTGTTTACTAAGTTTTAATCTTATAAAACCCTCAATATTCTGTAAGCGCACGAGTTGTAGCGTAGTATATGAGGTGTCGATGCCACGAGGAATTAGTGAACTAATCGATTCCTAACTTTGTCTAAGGTTGTAAAAACATGACTTAAATGAAAATAAAGATAACCAGAAAATTAAACAATTAAGGGTTGAATGAAAATAAAATTCCCAAATCAACACAAGTAAATTAAAATGGAACACAACAATTTAACAATTGAGATATCGCAATAAGACAAGATCAAAGAATTATGAGAATATGGGATTTATCTATCGTCATTTTGCTACCCTAATCACTTTTAATGTAATTTTTATCAGTCCTAGAATTTTAAAGGGTTGATTACTCTCTCTCAAGATCTAATCAATTAAACCTAATTAATAATCCCTTGATTTTGCAATCTCTGGATTAACAAAAACAACCCATGTTTAAATCAGTTCTTAAGTAATCTAATTGACAATTGGGTCCTCACATAAGATCTCTCTTCGTATGATTATCGATTTGATAATTGCGTGACTTATTAAGATGTTAACTATCATTATGCAACCTAACTGGATTACTATCAACTTACTCTCTCGATTTATTATCGATGTATATGCAAACACAAATATCATAATACCTAAGCAATTTTGTTCACATCAAAAGCAAATATGTCACCAAAAGATTCAAGTTTGAATCCTAAAATGAAATTAGAACATCATTAAAAACATGTTCAAGATCCTCAAACCCAAGTCATACGTTAAGATGAAGTAAATAAAGAAGAGAAAGTAGACAAGAACTTGAAATGGTTGGGTTGGACTGGTTGGATAGCAATTGCAGATGCTCCTCTTCCCTTCTCTCCTTCTTCTCTCTTCCTTGTGTTCTTTCCCAAGGTGGAAAATGATGGCTCCCCTATTTAGGTCATTTATCTTATCTTATATAGTCCTTTACTAATTAGGGTAAAAACTAGGTTTTACCTGAGCCCAAAAGTTTGAAATAACTTGCAAAAAAATAAGTTTGGGAGGTCGGTCTGCGTCTGTCATGCTAAATTCAACTTTTTTCATGATTATGGTCCTAGGTGCTCTGTCGGGCTTTCTCTAATTCTTCTTCGTTCTTCAATATCTGATCTTAAACACTAACAAACACATCAAAGCAACTCAAACACACAAAATTAAATCTTAATAGCATGCTCTAATCCATATAAGACTTAAAACACAAATATCTAACCAACTAACACAATTCTAAACCTAAACATGCATAATACAATTAATTAACATTTAAAAAAACTAAAATGCCTAATAAAAAATCATGCAACCTACAATTATCAACATCCCCACACTTCAGCTTTTTCTTGTCATCAACCAAAAACAAAACAAACAAAACACAAACACATCAAACAAAAACTCACAGATATGTAATAATGGTACAATGGCATTGAACTTCAGGAAACAAATTTATCTACAAATACAATCCTTTAAGTTGTTCTAACTTATTAACTTATGAAATCTATGTCTAAGTACTTTGGACTAAATATACATACTAATCAAAATTTAATGTTAAATTCATTTACCCCCATCACTTACACACACACATTGATAATTATTTAGTCAATCAATATTTTAAATATCTCTAAGTGGCTTTTCATGAAAATTCAAGCTATTCACAAAGATCGGTAGGTCTTATTTATAAAAACACTATTTTTGTTAATTTTGATTGACATTGACCTAGGCTTTTGGCACGAAGGAAAACATTTATGATGAATGTCTCCCGGCTACTCAACTAGGTCATGCTTTTTATTTATAGGCTTGGTTGGAACATCATTTTAGCCTTTTGACGCGAAGGCAAATATTTGTGATAAATGTTCTCGGCTTACTCAGCTAGCTCTATTTATGACCCAAAGGGTAGGGGAATAGTTATTTATTTAAGAATTCCACAAAAAATTTGACCTCTTTTCTGTGGCTAATCATTCTCACGAAAGGATACTAACAATGCTACTTATTAAATTAAATTAAAATTATAAATGTATGTGGTGAATTCCTAAGGTGAATGAGTTAACTTCATATCCTAATTAGCATGCATATTAATCAAACTGACCTAGGCTACTAATTTCACAAGCTAATATATCTTAAAAACCTAGAGGACAATGTTCAAAGCTAAACTAATTCCGTTAAGTCCTAGCCATTGACACATTCACACAAATCACTTCATGAAAACCTAAACGAGACTTAATATATATAGCATGCAAAATTCACACTCAAAATAAAAACATATAATGCATACAACTCTCCTTAACCTTGGACAACATATTTTCCTCAATGTGAGGAAAACAAACAACATATAAAAATGGGGAAGTAAGATACAATAACAATAAAAAATAAATTAATAACTTAGCACCCCACTTTTATAAGACACGTACCCGACATCATCAATGATGTCCAAGTCCAAGCTCCTCGAGGGTGGCATGCTAGAGCATTCAAAAGTCAAAAATCGGTTAAATTTTTTTTGGATAACAAACATTCACACCTTTTACGGAAATCAACATTTCAAATCAGGCCCACTTTATTCATAAACTTTTTTAATCACAACAATACAATCAATAGAACTTTCAATAGCTAACTGGGCCCTTTCACAAATACATAACACTTTAGTCATAATGTCTTTACATTACAACATAAATCATATACATATTTTACAAAAATTTCGAAGGACATATTGTATAGAAATCAAAGAACATACAAATTTATACAAAATAGGAAATTATAAATGTAGACGCGAACTGATCCTAGCCTTTATCTCTCACTTGCATGTAGGTATAATCTCGTTGCCTAACGGGATATTCTTCTGATCCTGATAAATATTTGCAAATTTTGGGTGAGTTTTGTGAACTCAGTGATGGTTCACTCAATTCATGCGACACAACAATTTACATAACATATATTTCACTTCTTTGCACTTTTTCATAGGTATCACTTATCACATTTACGTTTAAGAGCAATCAATTTGGATTTTCAAACAATCAACATACTTGTTAAAAATGCATATGAAATGCTCACGAGACCCCTTTCCAATTGTTACGTTGTTGTGACCGAGTACTTAAACTGTCCTGTATCTATTTTGGATGCCGGGCTCATTGCTAACTGTCCTTTATCCGATGTGGATACATGGCTCAATTTACTTAGTGAGCCTTAGGCTCTTCATCACTTTCTAAGCTCGAGGCTCTTTTCACACATTAAGCTTTAAGCTCTGATCGGTGGACACTCTGATCACAACTGACATTATCAAATTACACATTTATGTATAGAAATGCATCTATCAAAATCAATCATATTATAAAGCACATAGTTCATCCCATTTACATTCAAGCAACACTTCAATATCGCATCACAATTCACAGTCATCGGACGTTCTATTTGGAAATTAACACAATTCAATTCACATTCATTAAGCAATTCAAACATAACCTAACATAACAAATAATTGAGTAGAACAGTTTAGGTTTCTTATAAGTTGCTCCCCAAGTTGAAGCCTGAAAGTGCTGTCAATGTCTGGAGGTTGATATTCCAATTGATCCTATAAATCAAATAACATACACATATATCATAGTTTGCAAAATTATAAGTGTTCAAAAATGCACATGTATGAAATGAAATATGTACATTGCATGTTCATGACATTCTCGAGTATTTTCCCATCAATTTCATCACAAAATCATTCTCATATCAAAACTCATCTAAGTATAATTTATACTTAGGTTTATGCCTTACTAAAACCATTAAAATCTCTATTCCTTTCTCATTGAATCGCTTCAGATTTTTCCAAGACACACTTTCGGGGCTACTGTTTACATTCAATCAGAGAGTGAACATGAAGTAATTTGGACATAATCTCTTCTAGAAAAGTGTTCCTCTATGTCTTATGTTTCTGTTGACACCAAATTCACTCAATTTGGTTCAGTAATTTGGAAGATATGCCTCAAACATTTTTGGACTGTTCTTGTTCAAAATCAGTATACTATGCACAGCTTCTATCTTGACATTGAACATCTTAGAGATTGAATCACAATTCGACTTCTTCACTTGATTTGTATCCCTATTTTGATAGTTTACTCTAAATCAAAAATCATCTCATTTGGAATCCTATAAGTCCAAATATAGTTAAAATACTAAAGTGTGTTCAGTAAGATAGTCTTATTCTCTGTTCCAACAGATTCAACATTTTCATTTGATCAATCTATTTTAATTCAATCTAGAATGCTACCAAGTTTTGTGGAGACGCAGAAAAATGTGTTAGGAATCTATTGGTTAAACAATCAAGTCATTTGAAGGACTAGAGAAGAAGTTATGGTCAAAAGAAGCAAGACTGTTCAGAAAAAGAAAAACATCTCAGAAGCACGATTGTGCTTAAGCACGAGGGTGCAAATCATCCTTCAATTCCAAAGTCAAGTACGACAGTGTAATTTCTCCTTCTTTTCTACTGTGCTTCTTCTTCCTCAAACTTTATTTTTTTTTCTCTTTTTTTCGACTTAAATTCCTCTAACTTATTGATAATGCATTTCTTTACGCCATACACTTTTTAAACCAAACTGAATCAAACTTAT
>JANVCL010000009.1:12434607-12447339 GCA_026546855.1 Erythroxylum incrassatum
ATTTCTCAAAATACTGAACCATGTTCAGAAAATTTTCCAACTCACTTTGATTAAATCAATCTCTTTACATTTCCTTTAAATCTCATAAATTCTTCTCTTATTTACACATAGCTAATTGCCAATAGTTCCTCGTTTAATAGTCCTAGCTTACAGGAAGATTTGGAGTCCAACATTTTCTATTTGAATTCAATTCCATGAATTCCTCCTTTCTTTACACATGAATAATTGTCATTAATTCACTTAACAGTTCTAGCTTCCAAGAAAGGTTCGGGCTCCAACATAACTGATGATCAAAATAACACTACTGAGATTACACCTCCACCTATTTCAAGTATTCGTCATTATTTATTCATTCAATTTTATTTATCATTATTTATTCATTCAATTTTTATGTTTTTATCTTTATCAAAATATGTAAAATTCTTTTTAGTGTTAATTATATTATCATCTTTATTTATATATCTAGCATTTTATCCCCAAAAAAATAATGTTTCCTTATATATTATATAGCTAATATACTTTGTTTTTATATTTTTAGAAGATATTGTTGAATATATTCTGTAGCTAATATACTTTGTGTTTTTATATTTTTAGAAGATATTGTTGAATCTTCTTCAACAGTCAAACAATGTCTTTATAAAAGATTCAGCGACGGTGAACCCACAGCATAATCAAATGCAGATGTTAATGACAATAACAAAAAATCTAAATTGTCATAGACTCTTTTTCTTAGAGCTTGTTTTCTTAAACTTCAAGATTGTGCATATCCGCATGATAGTTTTTGGTTGTTAAATCACAACCATCAATATTTTATTACTTGGATCATAAGCGTTAATTACTTGTGGCTTATAACAATTGGCTTTATTAAACTCATGCAAATTCATAAACTAATTATTCAAAATTCGTTGACATCTCAACATATCAAAACAAACCATTTTCTTTACTTTATGTTTATTTTCTCTTTAATTAATAATGTTTAATAAATAATAATAACATACACGATTGTGACTCATATATAATTAATAATAATAATTAGTAATTACATAATTTATGGTTATTTAATGATAACAATTAAAAAACATGTAATAATTTAAAATTAATAATAGCATAAATAAAACTAATTAAGAGCTAATGTCATATTTAACTTTATTAAGCCCATTGACATTAAAGCATGTGTGAATTATACTTAATTAATAAATTAACTGAAGATATTAATTATATTTAATAAAAAAAGTTTTAATCAATTAATAATGTTAAAATTAATTAGATCCAAATTAAATATTAAATTATATTTTAATTAAGCAATCATTTATCGTATAGTTAATTAATTGATCATATTTAAATTAATTAATTATTTTTTATATGTGTTAAATATATTATAATTAATTGATTAGTTAATTATGTTATAATTAATCAACTAATCAATAATATTTTAAATAATTATTTATTTATTTAATAGACAATTTAAAAAATTTACATAACTAAGTTCTCGTGCTTGTTATTTTGCTTTTGTTGTTACCGGGTAATTAACACCTATGTAAATTTTTTTTAAATTGTTTATTAATTTGGTAGAGAGGAAAGAAAATGTGTGACGGGTTCATTCTCTAAATTTCAAGTAAATCGGAGTCGAAGGATGTTCAAAACTATTATATATTTTTGCACTCTCACTTTCAGGATCATGCTTATCCTTCAATTCCAGCTAATTCTTCACTCTCACAATCGTGCTTATGCACTAGCGTTCTTTTCCCAACATCTCCTTAATGTCACGATTGTGCTTGAGCACGATCGTGCAATTCTCTGAGGATTACTCTATCATGATTGTGCAGTTTTTTTGAAGGTCCCTCTCTGTTGTGCACGATCATGACAGAGGTTTTTCTCCAGATTTTTACAAAACAGTATTGTTCATCACTCCTTTCTCTCTATTGCTTTATCTATGATTTCTAACTTATGTCTTCACTATTTCCTCTTCATTTCTACTTCTATTTCACCTCAACTCATTCCAACACAAATCAAAATCTATGACTGATTTAATTTGAAATTAATATAAAATTCATAAAAATAATTAAAATTATTGATTAATAATTCCTAGATAAATAACAATTTATTAAATTTTAATAAATTTAATTTAATAATTATTAATTAAGTAATTGAATTATCATAATTAATAGATTGATTACTTATTATTATTAAGTTACTTAAGTACAAATTCACATACGTGAATTAAGTGTCATTGTGACAAAGATATTTTTCATTTCTTAATTTAATATATTTAAATTATAGTTAATTAATTAATTTTGATATAACTAATAATAATTAAAATATAATAAATTCATTGATTTATTAAATTTTACTTTATTTATAATTTATTTATTTATCATTAACTGTTAAGTTTACTCAGTTATAATTAAAAATAGTTAATATATAGCTAACTGATTAATGTATTAAAATATAACTAATAGATTAAGTAGTATATATATATATATATCTTGAAAAAATTCACAGACATGACATGTTAAGTTAGACCCATGAAAAGGTGTCACGGGGTGACTTAACATGTCACACCCGTGACATACAATCTTCTTAAATTCTTTTCCTTCATTTCGGTTGTTAACAATGTGTTTAATAAATCAATCTACCCAGCTTTCTCTTACCCAATTGAATAAGAATATATGTTAAGTCCATATTAATTGATTAAGTTTTAATCAATTATTGATTAATCGTTATTTGATTAGTAATTATGGTATTATTCATTATTAAATGTTATTAAATATTTTAATTTATGTTATTATTAAATATAAATTATTACATGTTTTTATTAATTCTTATTATTAATTGATTAATTAATTATTAATTATTGTTATTATTAACTATATACTTCCACACATCTTACTTGATAAGGAGATTATAAAAAAAACATAGAGAACAATGAATAATACCATAATTAATAATCAAGTAACAATTAATCAGTAATTAATTAATAATATTTAGTAAATAATAATAACATGCATGGTAACCGTGCATGCAATAGTTTATAGTTTATAGTTTATTATTATTATTATTATTATTAATTACATAATATAAACATTTAAATTTTTAAATGTATGTTAAGAAAGGAATTATGATAGAATTATTAAAAATATATAAGTTAGAATATTAAAAATGAATTATTAAAATGAGTTTGTAAAATTTTGGAATGAAATATTAAATAATTTAGGAAATCTATATTGTGATGAGTCGCAGGCGTGACTTAATAAAAAAATGTTTCAATTAATTAAATAAGGAAAACGACATGCCCATGACGTGACTGAATTAACTAAACAAAAAAATTATTGGGTGTGAGTCACACCCGTGACTGATTTTACAGTCTTTAACCTAATTCTAAAATCACGCCAGTTTCAGCCTACGCCTGTTCTGCCATCTTCTTCTTCGTGTTCTGTGGTGAAAAATCCAATTGTTCGAATCTTCGTTGAAGTTTCAGATCTTGAATTGGGTAGTTGCCGTTGTCTTTGCCTCTTTGGTATTATAATCTGTCTCTATTGCCGTCTTGTTTTATGTTACGGTCTCCATTGGAAAGTACTTATAATTACAAATAATCTTTCATATCATTAAACATATTTTGGAGCCTTTAGTAAAATGTATTAATTTGATATCTTGTTTTGACAAGGGTCGATGTTTAGTTCTTCATATACATTCTTTTTATAATATAAGATATAATAGATTTTTATGTTTATCGTTCGATTTGGTTAATTTTTCTCTTGGTTTTTATATTCAATTAAGAATTTGCTTTGATTTGGCTATTTGCTATTGGTTTTCTTTTTTTATTAAACAAATGTTAAATTTTAAGGATTGTGTTTAATTGTTCGATTTTTGTTAAATAAATGGAAATAATAAAAATAACTTTAGTTTTCAATAAATTGTTGATTCATTATTAAATAATTCAAGTTTGATATTATATAAAAAAATTGATATAGTATACGACTGATACCATAAAAATTTATTTAATTTTTTTATCTTTTACATAATTATTATTTATTAAAGGATGTATATTTAAGCCGAATGATTGTTCATTGTATGACGATGATGGATTCATATTACTCTAGGATTTCTTGCTTACCTATTATATTTAAGTGCTCTAAATTCAATTAAATAATAAATTGTTTCGTGTGGTTTGAGATTTGTCAAAATATTTTGATTCTTGATTGTTACTTAGATTATGCCTCGTGTGAGATTCAGAGCATCTTTACCTTCTAAAGCGGATAATGTCCCTGTTTTAGGTAATCCTTACCTTCAATTTAACATTACTGAGAGCCAATTAAGATATGCAATTTTAAAACATCGTTTGATTATGTTGAATGGATTTACTAATCATGGAGCTATAACTGAATTAGGAATTGCAAATCGAGTTAATGAACTGTTGTATAACATAAGATGGGACAAATTTGCAAAATTTAGAAAAAATTCATATGTTGAATTAACTTTAGAATTTTTGGCAACTTTACATTTGATTTGTAACAAAGATGGCATCGTGATTAATTTAATATTTAGATTAATGAATAAGAGATATGATTTTGCTTTAAATGATTTGAATGATATATTTGGATTTCCACATGGTGATTTATATGGCAATCATGATAAATTTAGTCCAAAAGAATTTTAGAATGAAATTACAAACTCAACAAATGTTTTCTCTCCAAGTAGGTCTAAATCATCTACTTTAGTGAACCCTAGGTTACGCTATCTTCATAGGTTTTTAACTTGTACGGTATTTGGTAGAGGAGATAGCCAAGGTGCAGTTTCTAAAGCTGAATGGTTTGTGTTGTGGTGTATGGTGCATGACAAACACTTTAATGCTGGTATGTGGTGAAGTGTGCATATGATGGATGTGGCTAAAGTTAGAGCTGGAAAATAGTTATTGGGGCATTAGTTACCCAAATTGTAGAATATTTTGGTTTGCTGAGTGATGGATGTGGCAAGGTGATCATTATGTTGTTGTTGTTGACGAGATGATCATTATGTTGTTGTTGTGAAGCTTCAAGTAGTAAGCCAAGTCGGGGCAAAGCAGGTGAAGTCACACAAGGGGATGAAGCTTTACCATATGAAGGTACGTAGTTTAACATTGCACCTAATTCTATGGAATATCAATCATTAGCCAATCAACTTATTGTATTTGAACGGCATATGAGTGAGATTTGACAAGATTAAGGCAAATATTGCGAAGATTAGGGATTTGCTAGCGAATTTTAATCCTCGCTTGAAAAAGCGTCCACCTTTATCTTAGTATTGTATTTCTGTCTATTTCTTTTATTATTTTGATTGTTTGTCATAAAATTATTTTTAGTTTTATTGTTTATGTCAATTAACGTTGTTTGCATCTTAGATCTTTCATTTAATTTCCCATGATGTTTACTATGGTTGTTGTACATTTTGTGTTTGTTTTTTTGTTTAATATTTAAAGATGTTTGATTATTGACTAAACTTAATCAGGATTATAAATGCATAATATAAGTGAATAAATATATTTGCATGCATAAGTTAATTGACGTGGATTTTAATTGAAAGGATATTAGCTTTTTGAGATAGATGAATGAAACTTTTCTTCAGTGGGGTTTTGAGACCAATTAAAAGTATTCCTTCTTAAGAGTATTTTTCACGATTAAACAAATCTAGAACTTGCTTGCGAATACTAGTCCAGATTACATGATCTTATGCAAACATTAAAGTGATGAAGGTGTTTAGGATTTAACATGAGAGATTAAAAAGTCACCATAATATTATCCTTAGTGAACCCCTTTAAGCTTCCATGAAACCTTGTTTTGGTAAAAACCTGAAACACAAACTTGGCCTTTATTGTTTATTTATTTTGATTTCACCCGCCATAAGGGCAAGTTGAGCATTTAATAGGTATATGTGTTGTTGTATATTGGGGGAAAAAAGGAAATCATCAAACAAAGGAGTAAGATCACAGTTTGAATCTCTATAAGGGCAAGTTGAGCATTTAAAAGGTATATATATTGTTGTATATTAGGGGAAAAAAGCAAATCATGTCCACTGAAGAAGAAAGAGAAAAAGGGGAAAAAGGAGAAGGAGAAAATGGCATGCATAAAAATGAAAAAGAGGAAGAGAAAAAAGAAAATGAAGGGAAAGGGGAGATCAAAAAAAGTAAAAGAGATTGGTAGGGTTATCATTAAAGTTCAAAAGAAAGAATTCAATGTTTTATATTTTATTGGTTTGTATCATTTTAAATGCTTAATTAGTCCTTTGGTTTAAAGTAGAATTTTATCTTTTCCTTACCTTGATCTTAGCCTTATTACAACCAAACTAAAGACCTTCGAATTAATGTTTCTGTTAGATATTTAGCATTGAAGATTGGATTAGCTAGCAAGCTTATGATTGATGTTTAACATTGAATGAAAAATGGGTGAATAGTTGTGAACTTTGAGTGCTTGAATGAATGGAAAATGGAGTGAGTGTCTATCACACTTATTAATGATCTTTCAATTGAGGTAATTGATAATTATGGTTATGCATGTGAAGAATAGCTTGTTCACGAATTATTATGAGCTTTAAAATCTTAGGTTGTGTTCGTTGAATTGATCTTGTAACATCTTTAATTATTAAATGAGAAATAATTTGTTGTTATTATTAATTTGTTTTTTGGTGTTTATGCTTTTATGATTTAGTGTTTTTAGTCCTGGTTGAGTATAATTTTTGTTTAATTAGTAAGATATTATTGTGTAAGTTCATGTTATGCTGTTTTTTTTCTCCTTAAGTTCATGTTATTGTTGATTATTGAATATTATTAAGTATGTTTAAGAATGTTCTCCTAAAGAAAAAAGAAGAAGAAAGAGAAGACAAATTTCGAGGCCCTAGAGACAGTGAAGAAGTCGGATGCTGTAAATGGAATTATTGATAAAGAGGATGCTATGAAGAAGAAGAAGATAAGTAAAGAGAAGGATAGGTATGATGTGCCAATGTTAAGAAGAAAAAAAACAATATTTAATATAAGCACTATATGAATGTTTAATTTATTCTATTAATTATATTTTAATACACCAAATTATTAATTATAACTGAATTAACTTAACAGTTAATGATAAATAATTAATTTATAAATAAAGTATAATTTAATAAATCAATGAATGAATTCATTACATTTTAATTATTATTAATTATATCAAAAATAATTAAACAACTATACTTTAAATATATTTAATTAAGAAACGAAAAAAAATAACTTTGTCACAGTTACACTTAATTAATGCCTGTAAATTTACATTTAATTAAATTAATAATAATAAGTAATCAATCTATTAATTATAAATTAATTAGTAAATTAATTATAATAAATTATATTTAATTATTTTTAATAAAGATTTATTTATCTAGTATTTATTAATCATTAGGTGTAATTATTTTTATGAATTTTAGATTAATTTCAAATTAAATCAGTGATAGATTTTGATTTGTATTAGAATGAGTTAAGGTGAAATGGAAGTAAAAATGAAGAAGAAATAACGAAGAAATAAGTTAAAAATCATAGGTTGAGCAAAAGAGAGGAAGAACAAAGAGGAATGTTCAGAAGAGTTGCACGATCGTGACAGAGTAACCCTTAGAGGATTTGCACGATCGTGCATAAGCAAGATCGTGACACTGAGTAGATATCGGAAAAAACCACGAACGTGCTTGACACCAAAGAATCAACTAGATATAGTACCGGCAGGAGTACTTAATCTATGTATATATTGAAGAGGTATATATATTGAATATTAGTAAATAATAATTAACAATTAATAATGCACGTCATGAGTAATATTTATACTAAATATTAACATGTACTACTTAATCAATTAATTAAATTTTAATGCATCAATTAATTAATTATATATAAATTATGGTTAATTATAACTGAATAAAATTAATAATTAATCATGGATAATTAATTTGTAAATAAATTATATTTGTATAAATAAGTTAATTTATTAAATCTTAATTATTATTAATTTGAGAAAAATTAATTAATTAGTTAATTATATTTTTATAAGTATTAAGTATATTATAAGTAATTATTCAATTAATTATATTATAATTAATCAACAAACTAATAATATTTTAATTAATTAATTAACTATTTAATAAAATGTTATAACAACATATAGGTGTTAATTAACTGCTAACAAGAAAAACCAAATATATTCAAGGCAGCCACGCCTGTGACTTAATGCCTGTCACTATTAAGTCATTAAGTCACAGGCATGAATAATTAAAATTTGGAGAGTTACATATATACTGAATATTAGTATATAATAATTAATAAAAATTGACAATTAATAATGCGGCGTCATGACTAACATATATTAAATATTAACATTAACTACTTAATCTATTAATTATAATTTAATACATCAATTCATTAATTAGATATTAATGATTTTTAATTATAACTGAATAAACTTAACAGTTAATGATAAATAAATAAATTATAATTTAATAAGCCAATCAATTTATTATATTTTAATTATTATTATTTATCTCAAAATTAATTAATAAACTATACTTTAAATATGTTAGATTAAGAAATGAAAAATATTTTTATCACAGTGACATTTAATTCAGACCTATGAATTTGCACTTAATTAACTTAATAATAATATGTAACCAATCTATTAATTATAATAATGTAATTAATAAATTAATTATATATAAATATATTTAATAAAGTTTTATTTTTCCAGTAATTATTAATCATTAAGTATAATTATTTTTATGAATTTTAGATTAATTTCAAATTAAAACAGTGATAGATTTTGATTTATATTAGAATGAGTTGAGGTGAAATTAAAGTAAAAAAGAAGAGGAAATAGTGAAGATATAAGCTAAAAATCATACATTAAACAAAAGAGAGGAAGAGCAAAGAGGGAGGTTTAGAAGGGTGCACGATCGTGACAGAATAACCCAAGAGGATTTGCACGATCGTACACAATCACAACCGTGACATTGATGAGATATCGATAAAAGCACGATCGTGCACAACTGAAATTACATGATCGTAGCAGCAATAGTGTAGAGATATATAATACATCCGCGAGTACTTAAGGTATATATCTACTAAAAAGGTATATATATATATGGTGAATATTAGTATATAATAATTAACAATTAATAATGTAGGTCATAACTAATATTTATACTAAATATTGACATGCACTATTTAATCAATTAATTATATTTTAATAAATCAATTAATTAAGTATATATATTAATTATGATTAATTAAGATATAATAAAATTAACAATTAATCATGAATTAATTTATAAATAAATTATATTTGAATAAATAGGTTAATTTATTATATCTTAATTGTTATTAATTTCATCAAAATTAATTAATTAATTATATTTTTATAGTGTTAAGTATTTTATAATTAATTAATCAATTAATTATGTTATAATTAATCAACAAACTTATAATATTTTAATTAATTAACTAACTATTTAATAAAAGATGTTATAACATGATACAGGTGTTAATTCCCCACTAACAAGAAAAACAAAATAATATGCATGGTTGTGTTAGTATATAATAATTAATAAAAATTAACAATTAATAATGCAGGGTCATGATTAACATATATATATATATATATATATAATGTTAACATTAACTACTTAATCTATCAATTATATTTTAATACATCAATTAATTAGTTAGATATTAGTAATTTTTAATTGTAACTTAATAAACTTAACAATTAATGATAAATAAATAATTTATAAATAAAGTATAATTTAATAAATCAATGAATTCATTACAATTTAATTATTATTAATTATATCAAAATTGATTAATTAACTATAGTTTAAATATATTTAATTAAAAAACAAAAAAATATCTTTATGATAGTGACACTTAATTAACACCCATGAGTTTATAGTTAATTAACTTAATAATAATAAGTAATCAATCTATTAATTATATAAAATTATATTTAATAAAGTTTTATTTATCTAGCAATTATTAATCTTTAAGAGTAATTAATTTATGAATTTTAGATTGATTTAAAATTAAATTAGTAATAGATTTGATTTGTATTGGAATGAGTTGAGGTGAAATTGAAGTAAAAATGATTTGTATTGGAATGAGTTGAGGTGAAATGGAAGTAAAAATGAAGAGGAAATAATGAAGATATAAGTTCTAAATCATGGATTAAGCAAAAGAGAAGAAGAACAAAAAGGAATGTTCAGAAGAGCTATACGATCGTACAGAGTAACCCTCAGAGGATTTGCACGATTGTGACATTGAGGAGATATCGGGAAAAGCACGATCATGCACACACATGATTGTGGCATCAAAGAATCAGCTAGAATTGCACGATAGCGAGAGTGTAGAAATATATAATATAGGCGGGAGTCCTTAAGCTATGTATATATTGAATATTAGTATATAATAATTAACAATTAATAATGCAGGTCATGAGTAATATTTATACTAAATATTAACATGTATACTTAATCAATTAATTATATTTTAATGCATCAATTACTTAATTATATATAAATTATGATTAATTATAATTGAATAAAATTGATAGCTAATCATGGATAATTAATTTATAAATAAATTATATTTGAATAAATAAGTTAATTAATATCATCTTAATTAGTATTGATTTAAGAAAAATTAATTAATTATGTTTTTATACGTGTTAAGTATATTATAAGTAATTATATTAAACTTAATCGACAAACTAATAATATTTTAATTAATTAATTAACTATTTAATAAAAAATGTTATAACATCATATAGGTGTTAATTAACTGCTAACAAAAAAAAATTTGCAAGACATAAATGCCTGTGACTATTAAGTCAAAGGCTTGACTAATTAAGATTTGGAGAGTTACATATATACTGAATATTAGTATATAATAGTTAATAAAAATTAACAATTAATAATGCAAGGTCATGACTAACATATATATTAAATATTAACATTAACTACGAATTCACTAATTATGGTCCATCAATACCAAAATTTAAGTCACTTGCCTTTCACTTTTAAATCATAGCACAATTTTATGTCATATCATTCATGTACTTTCATAAATATGTAACATTTCATCTAGGGTATATTTTGGAGCCTTACACGGTCTGCCTTAAGTTACGTCCATATTGTCAACATTATTATTCAAACATGCCATTTATAAGTTGGCTATTCGCTTTTATGGAACTTATCGAATTGGAGAAAATGTTAGTAAGTTCACCAATAGATTAAAGCTTCCTAAGTCAACTCAAATTCATCCATTCTTTCATGCGTCTTTACTGAGAAGAAATTAGGGAAAAACTTGGCTTTAAGTACATACTTGCCACCTATAACAAACGATAAGAGTCTTAGCTAAACTAAAAGCTATCTTAGCTACTCGTTGGGATAAAAATGGATCCAAATTTTTTGAGAAAAGTTTAATGAAGTGGAATCGATTACCAGTTGAAAATGTTATGTGGGAGAATTTAGAATATTGTCTAAAAGATCGTTTTGTGAGCCTTGAGGGTAAGGTTCAAGTTAGAGGATTCAAAAATAAATTGAATTTGAGAGGGGACTTTAAAGGTGTTAATTTTGTATACACGTTTATAATTTGGACAATGGGATTGAGTTTATTATCATGAGATGGTATGAGAAGTTGGTTCGAATCGATTACTTAGTCTTGGAGTTCGGAGTCTTAAAATGTCCCCTTTAGTTCATTGGGTGATAAGGAGAGGGGTTATGGAATTCTCTAATATGTGAGCACCAAAAAAGAAAGTAAAAAAAGGGTTATTGAAAAGATTAGGTTTTGTTGCTTCTCTGTTTAATGCGTAAGTTAAGGGTGAAAGTGCCAATTATGAACGTCCAAGTCCTAGTGGAATGGATAAGAGTCAATTAATTAGCCTATGAAAAGTCAATTTTAACAAGGAAGTTCAATCCTAATATCAATCCTTTGTAAGTGCAAATGAAGATGTAGTTGTGCATGTGTGATAGATGGGAGTTTAAAGAAGAGAGTAAGAGGAAGAAAAATAAGAATTCGAAGAGTTAATTAAAGCTATTACACTTAACTAGTAAGAGTTATTAAAAATTAAGAAAAAAAGATAGATTTATTCAGTTGGCACAACAATGTTAACAAAATTAAGGGTTTTATTAGTTATGATTTAATTAATTTTAAAAATATTAGAATTTAATTTGAATTTTAATGAAAATCTTACAAATCATAAAGACCTTTTTAGCTTTGTTATTATCTTAAAATCGTGATATAAAGTGAAAATGTTTAAAATGTAGAAACTGCTTAATTCCACTTCTATTTTTTTATTGTAGTTTTTAGTTTTCATTTTTTATTTTCAATTTATGTTTTTCTTTCAAATGAAAACAAAAACATATTTAGTTGTTAATATCAATGTATATAATTTTACACCGATAACAATTGCATATTATATAAAATTTAAAGTTAAATTATTTTTAATTAAATAAAGTTATCTTAATCTCTTATATTATATTTGGTTCAGCCAGATTCTGCGGAGGTTGAACGTTGTTGCATGGATCCATTATTCTGCATGATCTCGACTATCGAATACCTGTAAAACAAATGAAGGCACGCCGGGGGTTGGTTTCCGGAAAGCCCCTCCGACGCTCAAGTTAGTCTTTTGTAGAATATTTGGCTGCTGAGAACAAAGAAGAATAGCTAGGGTTGTAATCTCGTACCTGTATCAT
>JANVCL010000009.1:12460679-12484945 GCA_026546855.1 Erythroxylum incrassatum
CTTTTGTAAGCACATCAGCTAGCTGTCTTTCAGAAGTCACATGAAATAAGATCAAGACACCATCAGTTAACTTTTCTTTGATAAAGTGTCGATCAATTTCAATGTGCTTTCTTGCCCGCCTGGTTGTGAACAAAATGAAAGTCAATAGCAACGTGTTTTATACGTGAGTGACAAATTGGATTTGAGCAAAATAGTAGTTCCCACATTATCACTGTAGACAACAGACGAGACATACAAGAGAAATGCTCAATTTTCCTAATAGATGAGTTAGCCAATTAGTTTCAGCGGTGGTAGCAGCAATGACATGATGATATTCAGCTTTTGTAGACGAACGAGCAACGTTTGATTATTTCGTAAGAGCTCCAATTGATAGGATGAGAACTAAGTAAGCATATGCCGAGGTAGAAACCCAAGAGTTAACATCTCTAGCCCAGTCAGTATCCTCAAGTACTTGGAGATGAGAGGAATTTTGAGAAGAGAAAAATAACCCAAAATCTGAAGTTCCGTTCAAGTAACATGACACCCTTTTTACAGCCGACTGATGATTAGCACTTAGCAGTAGGGAAACGCATGAATTGAGCAAGTCTGTTACAGAAAAAGAAATATCTGGCCTTGTAAGTGGTAAGTATTAAAGAGACCCACGAGTTTGACAATATTGAGTGGGACCATGAGGGAGAGTACCATCATCACGAGGACGAGTAACAGTGGTCGACATAGGAATTGAAATGGCATTGGCATTGATCATGTCTGTTCTGAGGAGAAGATCAGCTATATTTTTCTTTTGTGAAAGAAAAAGATTAATGTCGGTCCTGGTGACTTTTAACTCCTTAGAAGTAATTTAGATGTTCGAGTTCTTTTAAGGAAAAATAGAGGATAGCTTGAGAACGAAGTCCTGAATTGTGCTTGGATTACTTCATGTGATAATAATGTCATCTACGTGCACGAGAAGATAGATGACAGTTGAAGTTGTGCAAAGAATATAATAAAAAGTGAAGTATCACATTTGGACTTTAGGAAGCCAGCACTGAGAAGAAAATATTTAAGTTGCATATGCTAAGCACTTGGGTTTGATGTAAGCCATAAATGACTTTGTGAAGCTTGCACGCTTAATTAGGAAACGGAGAATCAACAAAACCTGGTGGCGGTTGCATGTAAACGTCATCGGTAAGAGCACCCTGTAAGAATACATTATTCACATATAATTGTTTTAAAACCCAACCATGAGATGCAAAAATGTTTAAAGCCGATCGAATTGTAGCTGGTTTAACAACGTGGCTAAATGTCTGAGTGAAGTCAATACCCGGGCGCTGGTGAAATTCCTTAGCAACAACCTGAGCTTTGTAGCAGACAGTGGATCTATCAAGATTATTTTTAATGCAATAATATTTTGTATAGGTGAAACAGGAACAGTTATCCAGGTGTGATTACCAATAAGAGCTTGGTGTTCCTCTTCCATTGCATTAAGCCAATGGAGAAATTTGGGGGCTTGTTTTTGAATTTAGAGGGTTCAGTTTGGACAAATAGATTAGATTGTGTTGACATTGTATGGACAGAGGAGTTCAAGCAATGCTCGACAATGCAAAGGATGGTGACGATGATAAAAATGTGGAAATTTGGTTTCCTGATCTTCGTTACAATCTTTCAGGCATTTCCATTCAAATATCGATTTTGATGACTTTGATCTGTAAGTATAATTCGCACTCCTCACACAGAACCCCTTCTGTACGAGTAGTGTGAGCACAAGATTGACCCATGAGTGATTGAGCGCTAGGTTTTGATGACTTTGATTAGTAAACATTATTCGTCTTAGTCACACAGTACCCCTTCTGTACGTGTGGTGTGAGCAGGAGGTTGACTCATTTGCTGAGATGGGTATCATAAAGATGATGAAAAAAATGCGGTGTTTGATCCCAACTCTGAACTCTCTTAGTAAGATCTCAACGGTTGCATTGACACCATTGTCTCGATTTCGTTGTTCTATCAAGGTAATGTATTAACTTGTTGGACGTTTGAACACATCTTAAAATGCTTCAATCAGGAATTATACGAAATCAAATCCTTGTCTCGAGAAGTCATCCAAGACCTCAAGCATATCCCCAATACTTTAAATGATTCTCTTTTCAAGTTTTATCATTCGTGGACTTGCAAGATTAATATATAATAATACTTAAAACAGAGCTTGTTATTAATATAATAATCTGCTATAGTCCAAATTATGAGCATGATTTTATAACTATCATCTTGTTTATTTAACATGGTTATTGCTATATTTAAAATTATTTGATTTTAATGGATTCCATCAGTCAAATAAAGTTCTTAAAACTTGTTAAAAGTAAGTTCTCTACCTCTACCAAATTTTAATGTCAAAACTAGTTTTTCCATCTAAAACTTTATACTTTTACATGCATCAATAATTTCAAATTTGAACTTTGGAAAATTCTACTATAGTTAACGTTGAAAAGGATAAAAGTAAGGGTTTTTATCAGAAGATGGAGTGGTTGTTTGTTATATTTTGAAATAGATGTGAAAATTCTTCTTTGAATGCTTGCCAATTAAGCATAACTTGTATAACTATTCATGATGATCTACTAGTGAAATGTTTTTCATTGTCTTCTTTTCTCTTAACACAATATTATCTATAAAAGGAATGACCTCTTAGGGAAGATAAGGTCGACCTTGAAGAATCGCGCCTGTTACAGGAGCCCTCTTCCCTTCTCCAATTTGGGTTAATTGGAAATCTCTAGAACCGCTAATTATAACTGTTCTTAAGGTTTGCATTGAGTAAGTTTTGCATATAATAAAATTCCCAATCCTTGCAAGTATATGAATTGTAACTTGTAGTACCAAAAGATGTCGTTCCTAATAGGAACTAACTAAAATGAATTGAACCTAGCTTTGTATAAGGTAATAAAATATTATGAGTTAAAATAATAACATAAATTAAAGCAATTAAATAAAATCAAGCAAATAACAAATAAGTGAGCTGCAAATTTAATGTAAGGTTGATCAATGATGAATGCTTAGGATTTATTCTTTCATTATCTTGTTCCCTCAACTCTAATTGATCTAATTATGTGTCGATCGTATATTTTGTAAGGTATTGATTACTCTCTCTCAAGACCTAATCAATTAACCCTAATTGAATATGAAAATTTCAGATTTTGCAACCTCTCGATTCACAAAAGTTTTCTAACATTTTCAACTAGATCTGGCATTATTTATTAGATAATCAAGTTCTCAAATAAGATCTCTCTTTGAATGATAGTTTATTTGATAATCACATGACTTATTAATCTACCAACTCTAGTTGTGCAATTTAATCAGATTACTTTTGACTCACTCTCTTGATCCATTTTCAAAGTACGAAATGCATAATTATCATAACTTCAAATTTTGTATTGAATCAATAATAATCAAGTTAACAAAATAATTTCAGAATAAACCCTAATATAAAAATTAGAACTTCATGAATGTAAAAAAATCTAATAATTCAATTTACGCTTCAAGTTTGATGAAAATAAAAAAAAAGAAAAAAAGAAAAACTTAGTTCGAGTTTGATATGGAAAGTTGGAATTCTGGATGTTCTGCTTGATCTCCCTTGTTTGATTAAGATGGCTCCTCCGTTTTTGGAGTGTTACACATTCTTAAATAATTCTTGAGACTTCTATGTTTGTTTCTAGGATTTTTCCACTTAATTTAGTTCTAAAAATAGCCCCAAAACGTCAAAAGACCAAAGAAACTCACATGCTGGAAAAACTGAAATTTGTTGGAATTGTTATCTGGTAGATGCGGATGTAATGCACGGCCGTGCATCATCAAAATTGCTGACAATCACAAATTTGCAATGCCTAAGTGATATGCATGGGATGATGCATGGTCGTGCATCTCTTAGGTGCTTTGAATATTCGTTTTGTGCTACATTTTCATGCATCATCTTGTCCTTTCTTCAATTTCCTGTTCTCGTGCAGTCACAAACACATCAAACACCTCATGAAACATAAAATTAAGATCCAATTCTTGCTATAAACCAAACAAACATTTAGAATAGATACAAACAATCACATTAACACAATTTTAAGCCTATACATATCATAATCATCTAATAAACACCTATAAACAGGCTAAAACACCTATTTGAACATAGTATAAACTACACCTATCAACATCCCAAACTTAAACTTTTGCTTGTGCTCAGGCAAAATCAAAACACAAACTCAAAAAAGCAAACATGAACACATGCATTCATTCATCATGCAATAATAAGATAATGACATCTAGCTTTATAAAATCAATTTAACCGCAAACATCACTCATTCAAGTTGTGATAACATACTAATCTATGCATTTCATGATTAAGCAGTTTGAATTGAATATACATATTAATCAACATATTAACATCATATTCATTCACCTATAGCACTTGTACATATACATTTATAATTAGCAATCAATTAAAATTGCAACTATCACTAAGTATCCCTTCATGAAAAATTTTGTTATTTTCAAAGATTAGTAGGATTTATTTATCAAAACACCATTTTAATTTTATTTAACGTTAATCTAGTAACATCCCATTACTTGTGGGAAGATTAAAATAGTAAATGTGAGTGATTTTTTTATGAGAGGATTAGAAATGTTTCTTTAAGCTCATGCATAATATGCCATGCACATATACATGAATAGTGAATTTATCTGCACATGAAAATAATTGTACATGCATTCATGAATAATTCCGGGTATATTTAGATTGATTTGTGAATTTTTTAGAATTGTGATTTGTTTGTATTGAAAATTGATATGGAGAGCGTAAATTTTGATTTAGAATTTTTGGAGAATTTTTGAAAAAATTTCTGAAAATTTGGGGTAATTTTTGGACTAGAAAAAATGCCAAGTGGCAAGATAATTGATAAATGGTAGTAGAATTTACTGTCAAATGGCAATGAAAATTTAGATAAATGGCTTTAGGAATTATTGACAAGTGTCACTAAAAATTGGGAGACAATTAGAGTAAAAATTTGGAGACAAATGGACTAGTTTAATAAAAGACCAAAAAGAAACCACAAAAAGGAGAAATGTAAAGTCATTTGCCACATTTCTCCTTTTTGTGGTTCCTCTTGGTCTTTTATTAAACTAGTCCATTTGTCTCCAAATTTTTACTCCAATTGTCTCCCAATTTTCAAAGTGTCACTTGCTACACTATATGCCTATCCAATGAAATTACTCAATATTCAAGACCATCTCTTCAATTTTTGTCTTTCACTTTATTCACTTTCCCTCATCTCTTGAAATTTCTCCACTCGTCTTCTCAATCTACGATTTTCTCACCTCACCAACTTTGGAGCTTGTCTTGCCTCCATTTACCACCGTTATTTGCTACCATCTTCTTCTTCTTCACTTCGTTATTGAGGAACCCACCTTTACCACCTTTAGAAGATGAAGAACATAGGATGCTTGGGAGCTAGGGTTGAGTGAGATTTTGAAGCTAAACAAAGTAAGTTGTGTTAAATGTCATGGGTATGGTTCAATTAACCTAAAATGATGGGTTTTGAGCTGAAACGTTCATGAATTTTCCTATGTTTATCTAGGCAGATTTTGACAAAAATTGTCTTCATAAAAGTTGTAGATCTCTCTTTTATCTTTCCATTAATATAAAGTATGAAATTTTTAAACATTGGAGTTGAGAGATATGATATTTTGAAGTCTGTGATATTATATGGGATAGGCATTTGGGACAACTCCGTTGATCTGAATTTTTAACCCTTATAGAAGTAAAATTTGGTTTTGAGATCTTCATGGAAGTTGTAAATCTAGAAGTTTTCTTCAAAATGGTTTTTTAATCACCTTAATCCGATATTTGTAGAAAAAGTTATGCCTATTTTATTAAACAGGTCTAGAGAAGAGAAAATGGAGGAAGAGGGCGAAAAATCACGATCGCGAGTCCGTAGGTCCTCTTCCAGCCTAAACATGTTTTACTATTTTGGTCATAATTTTTTTCTGACCTCTAAATGACCTGATTTTTGAAGTATTGGATTCCTAACACATTCTTCTATCTCTTCATAGAAATTTATAGTTTTTGATATTAATTTGAAAAAGATTGATTGATTCAAAGTAAGGGTATCGGTTAGAAGAGCATGAACTGGATATTTTGCTGAACATGTTTCAACATTTTAATGATATCTTAAGGTGTAGGATTCTAATTGAGATGATTCTTGATTTGGAGTAAACTAGAGGAATAGGGCTACAAAGCATATGAAGAAGCTGAATCTTAATTAAGTCTCTAAGGTGTTCAATTTCTAGATGGAATTTGTGTATAGTACACTGTTTTTGGATAAGACAGTCCGAAAATGTTTGAGGTATATGTTCTAAATTACTGAACCAAATTGAGTGATTCTGGTGTCAATGGAAAGATAAGACATAGAGGAACACTTTTCTAGAAGAGAGTATGACCAAATTACTTCATTTTCACTTCTTATTGTATGAGAATAATAGACCCAAAAAATTTAGTTTTGGGGAAAATTTGGAGTTTTGATCAATTAGTTGTGAATTGTGATTTTAATGAATTTATTAGGATATAGACCATAAGTAAATGTCACTTATATGAGTTTGGAAATAAGAATGTATGCGTGATGGGAATGATAGAGCAATACCCAGGATTATCATGAGCATGCATTGTATATGATTCATTTCATACATGTGCATTATTGAATACCTATGATTGTACAAATTGTAATCTATGTGTACGTTATTTGTTATAGAAGAGAAACTAGAATGTCAATCCACAGACATTACTGAAACTTCCAGGCACTAGCTTCAGGAGTAATTGGTGAGTAACTTAGACGATTTCTCTCAATTATTGTTTGCTTATATTTATGTTTTGAATAATGAATGAATGTGATTTGATTGTGGATTTCGGACAGAAGATCCACCGATTGTATAATGTGGATTGAGATATTGAAGTGTTCCTTGAATGTGAATGTGAGACCTTTGTGCTTTATTATGTGATTGATTATGGTACATGCATTCCATTTATGAATGCATAATCAAATAATGACAGTTGTGACTAGAGTAGCTACTGATTAGAGCTTAAAGCTCAATGAGTGAAACTGAGCCTTGAGCTCAAAAGTAATTCAGAGCCTTAGGCTCAACGTTTAATGACCCCTATACGGGACAATTTAGGCACTCATTCACAACAACGTAATAATTGAAAAAGTGTCTCATGAGCATTTCATATACATCTTGTTATGTATGTTTGATTGATTGAAATGCAAAAGTGCTTATGCTTAACTAAAAATGTGATCCTTATGTAAGTGTAAGTTGTGCAATAATTGTTATATAAATTGATGTGATGCATGAATTGAGTGAACTATTAATGATGGTTATCTCATTGAGTTCGTAGAACTCATCAAAATTGCAATGTTATCTTTTCAGGACCGAGAGACGACTTTAGCTACTGAGAGGCTGTACCAGCCGTGTAGATTGTGTTTGGCAAGAGAAGTCATGGCTCAAAGGTCGGTCAGTAGGAATTTTTAGATGGCTTAGATAAATTTGATATATTTTCCTCTTTCATGTAGTACTTTTGTATTAGGTTTTGACGATGTAAATATAGAAACTATTGAAAGACATAATGTAGACATTCGGGTTTTATGGAATGAAATGAGAAAAAAGTTAGTTTTAAAATATTGTGATTTTTCTATTGATGCTTTATAAGTGAATATTGATATGATGCTATGAGAAGTGCATGTAGTGATCGAAAGTAGCTCGCCTTTATCGTAGGTTATGTACTGGAATGACCTCCAGGCATCCCGGTGTGTACCTTGTGGTAAGGGGGCGTCACAAAAAACCTTATCATGAGTGTCCCCTAGTTACTCAACTAGGTCACGTTTTATTAATTAGGTAGGTTGGAATGCCATTATAGCCTTTTGATACGATGAAAAATATTTTTTGTAAATTCCCCTAGTTACTCATCTGTATAATATTCTCAATTAGCTACTAGCTCTATTCATAACCTAAGCGACATTGGTATTTATTTAACACACACCTTTTTTTTTTAAATTCACATAGCCTACCTCACTCTTTTTTAATCAATCATCCTCGTGAAAGGTTACTAATGATGCTAACTCATTCAATTGACTTATAATTATAAATGTATATAATCAATTTCCTAAAGTGAACAAAATGAATTTGATATCCTAATTAACAGGCATATTCAACCAAAGGTATTTAAAACATAAAATTCTCAAGTCTGTATGCCTTTATAAATTAAATGACCATGTTGAAAGCTAAACAAATTCCATTAAATTAATGCCATAGAAAAATTCACACAATTCACACATGTAACATCTGTTCACAAAATGTCAATCTAATCAAAACAAAGACAATATGATATGCGAAAGTCACACACACGACATATCAATGCACAATCCTCCCCACACTTAGACAACACATTGTCCTTAATATGAGAAAAACAAATGGCACATAAAGGAAAATAACAAGAAAAGAAATTAAAAAAAGAGCTAGAAACCCATTAAGGATATCGAGATGGTGATGGCGTGGGCAATGAAATTTGAAGTCCTTCTATGCCATAAAATTCCAACACTTCACTCCCTACAAAATAAAAATAAAAATAAATAAAGTACCAAAAAATTAAACCAAAAATAAAATAATAAATTTAACAAAATCCTAATTCTTGGGTTGCCTCTCAAGTAGTGCTTAGTTAACATCATTAGCTTGACATGCTCTTCCTTCTATGCTCAATTTGGGTCTATTATGAGTATCTTGCTTCCACCTATGTCACCCAATTTCAGTTTAGTAGCCTGTAAATAAGCTAAATATTGCAAGATAATAAGAAGGATATAGTTAATCAAATTAAGAAAACCTAATAAGTTAAGTAATGTCTTTTTCGATAACAAAATGTCAACAAAATAGGGAATGATGAAACTCCAGAATCTTCGGTTGAATCCAACAATTTGTCATCTAAGAAGGTGAATTGCTTATGTTCTTCTTCAATCATCCTCGTCCCCTCTTCTTCTTCTACTTCTTGAATAGAGACTTCCTTATATGCTTCAAGTTCTATATCCGTCGTCATCTGTTCTTCTTCCTCTCACTCCTTTAAAGATTTGACTACATCAATTCATATGAATGAGTTGCCCTCCTTCAAATTATTTAATATCTTATTCATATTGAATTTTACTTGTTCATCCCTTTAAAGGATGAGGTTGTCTTTGTGGATGTTTACCAAAGCTATTCCAATGTTCAGAAATGGTATGCCAAGAATTAACGAACAATTTTTATCCTCTTCAAATTTTAGTATTACAAAATCAATAGGAATGATAAACTTGTCCACTTTTATAGGTACATCATCCACTAGGCAAAAAGGTTTCTTTATTGATTGATCTACCAACTGAATAAGCATAGAGGTTGGCCTCACATCACCTAGCCTTAATTTCCTTAAAATCGACAAAGGTATAAGATTAATATCCACACCTAAGTCACATAAACATTTTAAACTCTCTACATTACCAACTATAGTGGGTATCATAAAACTCCCTAAATCTTTCAACTGTGAGTGCATGTGGTTGTTAAGTAAAGAGTTGCAACTTTCTATCATGGCTACCATTTGATTGTCATCCTAAGCCCGCTTGATTGATAATATGTCCTTGAGAAACTTTGCATATGTGGGTATGTTTTTCAAAGCTTCCACAAAGGGTGAGGTAATTTGTAATTTCTTCATCTTTTCCACAAACTTTACAAATTGTATATCCAATTTATTCTTTTGAAGTCATTGTAGGAATGGTATTTTTGGTGGGTAAGGTGGAGTAGGAACATAAGGAGGTCTTTGTTCTTTTCTTAATCCTTTTTCTTCTTTTCTTAGTCCTTTAGAAGGTAGGGTTTAACTTGTTCTTCTGCTAGTTCTTCTAGCTCTTTCCTACTCCTAAGTGTGGTCGCTTTAAATTTCTCTCATGAATTTACTTTTATATTGCTCAGAAAGCCTTCCACACTTCTTATATAGAATTTATTGGCAAGTTAGCCAATTGAACCTCTAGATTGTGAATAAAAGATGCTTAAATCTTCAATACTTTTTTGAATTTTCCTTCTAGACTTATGAGCTTGTCCAATTTTGAATCCCATGAACTAGACTCGTCTTGCTAAAATTTTAGTAGATCTTGATTTGACATTTGAGTTTCCATATTATTAGACCAAAAGAAATTCAGGTAGTTCTAACCCCCAGTATTGTACTTGTTCCAATAAGGATCGTTAACTCATTGACCAACTTGTGCTCCCATGAAGTTGAGTTGTTGCACATTGTTGTTTTCCAATAGTAAGCAATCAACAATGATATGGCTCTCTCATTCGCATAGATCACATCCTTGCCGAATTGCTTTGAACAGAAAGAAAGAGCCAATTTTCAGGCTGTTTAATTGCTTAGTGAGGATGTCGATCTTAACTTGCAATGCTGTCACTGAATTTGCAACAATCCTTCCTTTGGGGTGTTGGAAAGTTGACTGCTCTCTACTTCATTCCAATGTCAAAAAATAACTATTGTTTGCCATCTTTTTAAACAAATCGTGTGTTGGTTGCAATACTGGTCATGTAATTCCTTGATGATAGGCGTTGAACCTTGGACTCATGAAGTCCATAAGGGTTCTTTGTAACATATTTACTCCACCATCATTCTTTCTAGATCTTCTTGGCATTCAATTCTTCAGATTCCTCATTCTTGCCGTGTGATGATGTGTCCAACTTTCTTCTCTTTTTTTTCTTCTTATTTCTTGGGATTGGGCACCTCAATCACACAAGAAACGGTAACAATTCCTTAAATCAAGGAATTCACATCATCCTAATGTTATTGTTCCCCGATAAAGGCACCAAAAACTTGTTGAGCATGTTTTATATATAATAAAACTCCTAATATCTGCAAGTATATAGATCGTAACTTGTAGTATTGAAAGGAGTTGATCCTACGAGGAACTAACTAAAACGAATTGAACCTAACTTTATCTAAGATAATAAAATATGATATGAGTGAAAAATATAACAGAAATTAAATAAAATCAAACAAATAGAAAATAATAAGTGAGTTGCTAATTGAATGTAAGGTTGAACAATGATGGATGCTTAGGATTTATTCTTTCATTACTTTGTTCCCTCAACTCTAATTGATCCAATCATGTGTAAATCCTATGTTTTCTATGGTGTTGATTACTCTTGCTCAAGACCTAATCAATTAACCCTAATTTAATGTGAAAATACCAAAATTTACAACCTCTCGACTCATAAAACTTTCCTAACATTTTCATCTAGATCTGATGTTATATTAGATAATCAAGTTCTCACACAAGATCTCTTTAAATGATAGTTGATTTGATAATCGCATGACTTATTAAATTACTAACTCTGGTTACGCAATTTAATCATATTAGTTTTGACTATACTCTCTTGATTTATTATCAAAGTATGAAATGCACAATTATCACAACACTAGAATTCTGTACTGAATCAATAATAATCAAGTTCACAAAATAAATTTGGAATAAACTCTAATATAGGAATTAGAACTTCATGAATGTAAAAAACATATGAGAATTGAGTTTACCCATCAAGTTTGATGAAAATAACAAAAGGAAAGAAAGAAAAACTCAAATAGAGCTTGATTTGGAAAGCTAGAATTCTTGACGTTCTCCATGATCTCCCTTGTTTGATCCACTACCGTAAGATGGCTGCTCCATTTTTCTGGATTGTTTCACATTCTTAAATAGTTCTTGAGGCTTCTAGGTTTCTTTCTAGGGTTTCCCCATTTAATTTGGTTCCAAAAATAGCCTCAAAAGTTTAAAAGACCGAAGAAAATTAAGTTTTGGAAAAGCGAAAATTCATTGGAATCGTTGTTTGATAGATGCATGATCTGATGCATAACAGTGTATCATCAAAATTACTGAAAATCATAAATTTGAATTTCCTAAGAGATGTTCACGGGATGTTGCATAGTTGTACATCTATTTGGTGCTTTGAATCATCATTTTGTATCACATTTTCATCCGACTTCTTCTCCTTTCTTCAATTTCCTATTTCCATACACTCATAAACACATCAAACACCTTAAGAAACATAAAATTAGGATTGAATTCTTGCTCTAAGCTAAATAAACACTTATAATACATACAAACACTCATATTAACACAATCCTAAGCCTATACATACAATAATCATCATATTAAAAACTACACCTATCAATTTGCAGATTCAAACTGTAATCAGTTTGTGATGTATCGCTAGATGATTTTCACTAGCGGAGGCAAGGAAACACTCAATCCCTTATTTGGCTAATTTATGGTAAATTGTGAAGCACAGGTAAGTTTTCTAACTTATTTAGTAAGCGTTATGTGTTAACAAGAAAACACTTTAGTAGAGTTGTCTTTTCCTTGTTATGCTTGAAGAGTAGTTGATTCCATTTAATATGGAACATCGCTTATGTATCCCACTCTCATTTAATAAAAGTATTTTTTATTTCTAAAAAAAAGCTCTTAACTTTTCAAATTAAAATATCATACTTTATATGACATATTCATAAATTATCTATACTAAACACATTCTAGTTTAATTTTTAAAAGAAAAAACTTTCTAATTTACCTGTAATAACCTTAATAACAAAATTAGAGTAAAAGATATGGAGCGTTCACGTGATTTAAATAACTTAAAATTTTAAAAAATCATTGCAATTTTTATAGGTGAAACACACATGACAAAAATAACACACGTCGATCAACTAAATGCTCTTATTTTATGCATTAGGAAGAAAAGAATTTAATAAAGTTTTCACATGCGAAACAACTTATGAAATTTGGAACACTTTGAAAGCTAAAGTGACGACCATACAAGAAGTCAATGATCTAACAATGTTACCATTAAAGGAAATTTTCAGCTCTCTCCTCACATATAAGATGAGGCTATAATTGACATAAAAAGTGAAAATGCTTCTAAAGAAAAAGGGCATAGTATTCAAAGTTTGAAGAGATGAATCAAATGTAAAAGAAATCTATAAGTGGAAGTGATGATGAAGACATCACCTTTATTAATAAAAGGTTAAAGAAATTTTTGAAGAGAAAGGATTTCTTCAAAAAAAAAGGATTTCATATAAAGTGAAGGTGATCCAAAACATAAATCTTGTATTGTTATTTGTTTTGAATATAGAAAACCCAACCACATGAAGTCATAATGCCCTTTACTCAAATATAATGAAAAATGTGAAATAAAATATAAGAAAGAGAAGAAGGACAAAAAAAAGAATAAAGCACAAGATGTCTCAAATTAAGATGTCATAAGTGAATCCAAAAATAAGTATTCAGAAGGAGAGATAACCCAAATTCACTTTACAAATATAAACAATGATGAGGTAAAATCCATTTCTAATTTATGTGATAGTGATAGTGATGCACGTCAAACAAACCAGAAAATAAATCCTAACTCTGCACACGAAATTTGAAGCAGTGGTGAGTAGGGATCGTTTCTATGGAGAGTGTATGTCTAGCTTTCATAATGAGTGACTAAATGTTTAGGGTATTTGGAGGGGGTGGGTTGGGGGGGGGGGTTGCTTAGATTTGATAAAGTAAAATTGGTCAAATGAAAATGAATAGAATCAAACTATGGGAAAATGATAAGATTGACTAATTAGTTTAGAATCCAGTTCTCGATTTAATCTCGATCTACATACAAATGAGCACACTTAATCTTCATGTTGTTCTCATACCTCTCTTAGAAACTATTCATCGTAAGTTAATAATAAGCTCTATTAACCCAAATTTTCCCCTAAGTCGTATATAATCCAAATAAGCTCTTTAATTAGACTTAGTTATCAAACAAACTATAATAAGCTCTCTAGATTTATTATGACAACTGCATTATAAACTAGGAAAATAGGTTAATCTAGACAACAACCACATAAGCTCAGGCCTTTTAACCTATGCTATGTTATCCCTAATGATTTACAACCATTAGTTTATCACAAATGAATCATAGTTACAAAAATTACGTATTGTATTTTAGATTCTGGCAATAGGTCCATACATAAATAATCTATTAAGAATGAGAAGATTAATCATTCATATATGAATACCCAAAACTTTAAGTAAAGAAAAACAAAAATAATTTATAAAGAGAGAGAACAATAATACAAGATGAAGAGACGCCCAAATGTGTTCTTGGACGTAGATTTCCCCTTCGAGCTGAAATGAACAAGGTTAGTTCTTTATAGATCTTGAAGAAGTAAGTATTCTGCCCCTTCATACTTTGTTTAAGACATTCACGGTTAGTTACACTGGCATAGGCTAACCGTATATGTAAATCTTCCCCCAGATTGTGTTTTTACAAGATCTTGGTGAGCTACACAACTAGTTACACGATCGTGTAAGTTACAGAAGGTGTTGAAACAGTCCTACATGCTTTCAGAGAGTTTCACAGTCCTATGCATGGTTGTGTAAGTTACAGAAACTTCAATTATTTCATTTTCTTGCCCCATCTTCACCCTAATTCATCTCCTTCTTACTCCACAAAGGTAAATAAGGTTGAACATCAAGAGTGTGGCTCAAAGGACGAGCTTTTAGCTCATTCTAGTTATTGTGCTTCCAAGTTGTACCTAAAACCAAACATGAACCAAAATAAGTATCTTAAGCACTTCATAACATTAATCACTAAGTAATAGGGAGTAAATATATAATCAATTAAGCAATCATCAGATAGTGATTTATCATATGATGAACTAAATGAAGGTTTAGAAATCATGAGTAAGAAAAGGAAGAAATTATCCTCCATATGCAAGGATGCCTAAAATATTTATATGCATGCATGAATGGGAATAAAAAGTTTAAAAGTGAATTACATAACATTAAAGCAACCAACAATGTGATCATTGATGACAATCATACATTAAACACTTCAAAGCATGAAAATGAGACATTGCAAAAGGATACCACTTACGCACATTAGTTAACAAATTTTTTTAGTGGTCGATCAATGTCCCATTCCCATAAGATTTTTTTAATTCTAGTGAGTTTGTACCTTATTTGGTTGATAACTATGGTCGACTATAGATATTGACTGATCAGTGAAGTTGTGTGGTTGACTTGCCTTCATGGTTTAAGTTCTGCTCCTCCTTTTTTCTTCAAGTTTTCGCCTTAGTTATATATATCTTCCAAAATCTTAGAAAACTCACTCTATTCTTTGGAAAACACCATCCCCGAATTCATCAAAAAAATCCTATTTGTTGCATTAAATTAAAATTTTGTCATTGTTAGGCTATAAGTTTGGGAATTTTCAAAATTTTTCTTAATTAAGAGTTATCTTTCCAAATTAATGCTTCCATAATTAAATTGTAAAAGGATTCAATGTTGTTTCCCTTTTAATTATATTGATACATCTTTGATTGTGTTCAGTTTTGGCATTTTGTGCATTTTTTCATACTTCTATTTTTGAAATGTTTTTGGGAATTCAAAATTATACTCTTTTATGAAATTCATGATTAGATATTGCATTTACGATTTATTTTTTACAATTCATACCTCCAATTTTTTAAAACTTTTTAATTTTTATTTCATTGAATTTTTCAATTTAGGCATAACCTCGAAATTGGGAATTTTTATAAATTAGATATAACTAGGGGTGCTTGTATCAAAATTAACGTTTTTAACCTTTAAATTCCTAATACCTCTTTTTAATAAGAAAGTTTATTAATCATAATAAAATTTATTTTGATATTTTATCCCAGATAGTTTGATGTATAACACTTTTTGTTTTTCAATTTTAGATAAATGATTTCTTTTTGATGATTCCAAAAGTGTGTAAAAATTGGTGATATTAGATTTAGGAGGAGTGATGACATTCAGAAGGAGTAACTTTTGTATATGTTATGACTTTTGCATATATAATATTTTTATACTTTAGTAAATTGTTCTATCTATGTTTGTGGTAATTCTTTGAATTTCTCTTTTTTCCTTGATATTGAATTATATTTATGCATTAATTAAGGGGGAGCTAATGATTATCTCAATATAGAAAGTTGTTTGTATGTTTAATTTTATTATTGAATTCTAACATGCAAAAGTCTTGTAATCATTAAAAAGGAAAAGATTATTAGGCCAAGGGAGGTTCTAATAGATGTTTTGATGATAAAAAACATAAGTACTGCTAATTAATTTATTATTTTAATAAGAAAGAATATGATAACAAGATGGATGTTGGAGTTATGTAAATATAGTGCCTTGAAAAGCAAGTGTATTTACTTATAACTTAATTATCTTTCAGTTACTGATTGTAATGAAAATATTTATTATTAATGAAACAAAAGAGTTTGGTTTTATATGTATGAGCATAATAAAACTAGTCATAAGGTACCAAGATTCTTTTGAAAGTAATATACATATACATAGAGATGTATGGGAAACATGTATATTATTAGAATCTAAAATAATTGATTCACAGTTGAATAATCAAGTTAGTCGTTTGATTATGACTTAGAATGTAGTGTTGCGATTTATCTCCATGTAAGTAAAGGATTTTACTTGTTGGACCCCCATTTTCGAAGCCCAAGAATCTGGAAACGGGGTCCAACATCTTGAGATTACAACACTAGCTTTCTTGCTACTATTATCTATACTGTTTAAGCAATCTTTATCAATCAACTATTATCATTGTCAATTCTATTTCAGTCGTTCTTAACACCTCAATACGATCAATTTCAACTATTCTTAATATTTCAATAATTTCAATTTCTGTCACACTTTACGTGATCAAAGTATCCTTTATAATAAAACACAATGAAATAAGAGGCATATTCGTTTACTCTTATATTTTGGTATGTACCATCAAGATCATTACATCTTATATTCAAAAGTAATTTCAGCAGGTCACCAATTTATATCTCATGCTACTGATATGTCAATCGTAATTGATTCCGAACAACCTCTTAATATTCTATGACTATTCAAAATTACTCCTCCGTCGTAGTTACCTTTTCAGCATAATCACCTATACCATACTTCGCATTACTCTAATTCATCTCATAATTTTAACTATAGGGATCATAGAGTATCTCCTATACCATATCCAAATATAGATCTCATATGTACTTAATCACATTAGTCACCAATGTAACCACATTATTAGATATGTACTCTTAATAACTGGTCGACATACCTTGAGAACTTCTACATATATCACTATCATTTGTTTCATTTTCCATACGTACGTTCTTAATCAATTTAAAATTATAGATGCATAGCCATCTTAAAATTCTGATCTCAAAGTCACTAGCACAATCTTATGCCAGATCATAAATTCTAAGTTCAAATTTTCAATTCCACTTTTCTTGTATGCCTTAAATCTTGTCATTTCCACCCCTGGCTTTATTTCTCTTCCAGTCAATTCATGAAAATATTTTCACATCCATATCAATTTAAGTACATACCCACAATAAAATTCCATTACCGTATTCACTGACATAACCACGAACACTGAATCTATGTCTAACATATCATATTATGTAATATTTCTTATTTCTAGATGTCCACAACTTTCCTTATCTTACACTATGACAAAACACCATTCTTCTCATTGTTTCTAATAGTCCAAACTCTTATCGAAAGTTCATACATGTAACTCATACAGTTGCAATTTCGGGGATTCTAACACCAATATTAATAATATCATCTAGATTCGGAGATTTTATAGTATACAATGATGTTGTACAAGAGATTAGCATAAAATCCAATGCATCATGATAAAGTGATTTCATAAGCATGGAGATAATTGAAACCTTATGGGTTGATTATTTGATATATGAATTAAAACTTTCTGCGATAGTGATTGCTTGAAAGTTAGAGACATTACATGTAGCGCCCCCTTACCATAGAGTACCCACCGGAATGCCCGTAGGTCATTCCGGTACATATCCTACAATAAGAGACCACTACTGACAACCACCACTAAACTCCCCATGGCATCACAATAATAAAACAGTCATAATAAATTGAAACTTTTTAAAATCAAACTGTATTTCATTTCATTTACTCAAACTCAGTAATTTACAAACTTTCAGTTTCATTTGTCTGAACAATCCTTCAAAACACTTTACACTAAGTACTATACAATAATGCACAAAGAACAGTTCTAACTACAAGTCTCCAAAAGAAAGCCCAGCTGACCGACCTTTGAGCCATAGCCTCTCTCGCCAATCCAAGTTGAGGGTGGGATGTTACAATTAAGATACATGCCATGATTTTTATCAATCTTTATTGCCTTTAAAAGGTTACCCTAATAACTAATTTTTAAAAAATAATCTTCCATACGAAACATAGGTCTTAATTTCTACCACCCCTTTTCATTATGCCAAATCACACATACAACCTTTTGAATACTAGTTTATTGCTCATTTAATTTCTTCTAAGATGAAGTTCACTTGTTAACCTTAGATTCCTCTGCTTTAATTAATTGATATATTGACAAAGTTTAGAATACTTATTATGTTATTCTTTGTCCTTTTGCTTTTATCACTTTCATCCTTGCATACTTGCATATGCTTGAGTTTACTGAACAATTAAGTTTTTCTTTGCATTATTCAACCATCTAATTTACCTTAATAGGTGGCTTATTAAGGATTTTCTCCTTAAGTTGTTTGATATGCACTTGAATTCACCTATCTTTGTTTATTAGTTGGAGTTCAAATGTGCTCTCACTTGTATGTTTTTAACTTGAAACATATGTCTACTTTATCATATGACAAATAAAGTTTAGTGGGACATCCATTGGAGCCATATTAGCTAATGCTTTTAGATTAATTTCCTTTAAACGTTAAATTAAAACTAGTTGTCGTTGTATAATGAACTATTGCATCTTTAAAGTGCTTGGCACCATTCTTAGAGACCATTGTATAAATACAACTCCAAGAACATGTTAATTTCTTTGACTTGGTATCTTTAAAGTTGCATCTAATTCTTCTATATTGGGATATTCGTCACTTCCTAAAAAACTTCTAGGATATGAAAAGTCACTATATAAAGCATCATTATCTGTATTAATATTAACATCAAACCCACTCTCTTCATCCTACTCATCAGTATATATTTTCTTTGACCATTGTCTCATAATCTTCTTTAATCACTATCTCATGTTCTTCTCGAGCCACTATCTCACGTTCTTATATAACCACTATTTGTTATTCTTTTCTAGCCATATTAGTAACATCACCACCCTTTTTAGTATCCATAACACCACCCATTTAACAACTCCCATCTCCACATCTACATCACTAGTAAACACATTCATCTTGGTATCTACATCACCAAACATCTCCACTTATGCCAAAATCAATATAACTAATTATGTTATAGCTACCACATCACATACATCCTATCAAAAGTTGGCATCAACATCTAAAGAAAAGACTACCATCACACCACCTATATTATCATCATAATTACCAAAATTACGACCACCTAAATACTAACATCATCATCCAAATCACCTACTAAGTCAGCACCTAATCACCCGCTTGTTCATGTTAGTTGTTATGCCTCTTAAGTATTGGTACAGCTATAATAGGCTCATCAGTATGATCCAAATAACCATCACAAATCTCATGTTCCTCCAAACTTAATTAGGTCCAAAACACTCTTATTGGATTCTAGTTTCCATAAATCATATAATAAAGTCGAACCAAGTATTGAATATCATGCATTAACTTTATTCTTATCTCTCAATTTTACTCCCATTTTACCTATCTCTCTTAAATTAACATAATACAGATCCACATATCAAAAATCTCAACATTAGGACCTTTACACTTCATTGACGCATGTTTATTTAGTGAAGTGTTGCCAATAGTTAAACCAATGCTAACCTTTCCATTCACAGTTATCATATAAACTAGAAAATGCAAGTTAAATTGGGATGAGGGAAAATTATTATTATAATATTTAATAAATTTCATGCTAAAGTTTCCTATATGCATATTAAATGCAAGTAAGGTAGAAACTATCTTATCATCAAATCTCAATGAAAAATATTTTAAAGTTAAAAGAATAACATAAATTGTCAACGTCACTATTAAACTAGATAATGATACAATAATATCAACAACAACAACAATAAGACCCAATATAAATCTCGCTGACAAGCAAAGCATAGAGAGATCCAATAATATGCAGTCTTACCCCTAACTAGTATAGAGATTGTTTCTAAATAAATCATAAGAAGAAGAAGAAGAAAATTTAAATTATAAAAATATAATGACAATAAGTACTTAGTAAATAAAATATGAAATAAGTAATAAATTAAATAATAAAAATAAAAAACCCAATAAGTAAAAAGATTCATAATTCAGTCCTATTTAATCCCAATCCCTATAATTCATACAGCAAGAAAGATTCCCAGCTGCAAAGAAATCAAAATCCATACAAATCAAGAAGATTTCAAACTTACACAACAATATTGAAGAAGGCAAGGAAACTGGTGTCTATGGAACTTACTAATTTTTTTTGGGATAAAAGAGCGAAAGATATCTAGCCACAAATGACAATATCATCAATATAACAGACAAATACCTCAACACAAATGTTGGATCTGTAGGGTACTTGCATATCACCACTCTTTTCCAGGGATTGGTGTTCCTGATGTAGGCTTTTTGTTCTCGACGTAACAAATGCTACATGGATTAATTAGCTTTAACTTCACTAGAGCTTTGATATATAGAGTTTTCATGTTTCATCTCAGCTAAATGATGTTCCATTTCTTTACTTTTGGCACTCAAGAGTTAGTATTAAAAACAAAAACAATTAGAAATGAGTATATCATGAATGATAAAATACAATTAAAAATTCATGTCTAAGATTGAGACTATTTTCAATATCCTTGTTCGAGTTGCCTTCATGTCTTTTGTGGTATTGAAGACTCAAAACTTGTTACCACATGCAACGTAACGATTTTAAGGATCTTTTATTTAAAACTTTAGATGCAATTGGTAGATTTTTGTTTGTAAACAATTACGATATATCTCTACTTAACATTCTTCGCCGAAACAATTGAATTAATGTGCTTTGAAGAGTTGAACTTTTTCCTGATTGACTTCTTTCTTATTGCAAGTGTTTGAGTGTGGGTGTGAGAAGGGAATAAAGGAGACAGAAGAAAATTAGAATCAACGAATGGTAGGTCTTGATTTATTAGTTTTCACACACACCGTAACTTCAAATAAGTTGATCTGTTGAAAAATCACCATCAACTTTAAAACATAATACAAATTCTATCAGAAGATAACGAATAGATTAGGGTTCATAGTTTACCTTTTTTTTCCAATGATTTTGCAAGACAATTAATAAATTATATTTAAATAATTATTGTAATCAAATAACCTACTGTATATGCAAAGCAATATTAAAGAGTGCAATTTTTAGGAAATAATATTAGCGTCCAAACACAACATTGACCGCTCACATTTTGAAAATAAGTTCGCGGTTGAAGACAATTAACGGCTTCAATGATCTTTGCATCACTCTAATTCATTCGTTTTAAACGGGATAAATGACAAAAATACAGTAACTCAAACCCATGTAATATTTACGAGCAGAATATATGAATGAATAGAACTTGAAGAAAGCTGTTGCCAGACTTTATTACGTGATCCGTAAGCAAAAGTTTCATCAACAACCATTGCCAGACTAACGAACGCTGTTGCCAAAAAGCTCACTTGAGAGGAATGAACCTAGATGAGTGGGTCGCGCCTTTACCAGGTGTGCCATGCTTAATAGGCTTGTAGGTGATGGAGAACTCAGCCAGGTAATGCCCAATCATCTCAGGCTTGATCTCAACCTGATTGAAAGTTCTGCCATTGTAGACCCCAATGATGCTCCCAATCATTTCAGGCACAATGATCATATTACGCAGATGGGTTCGGACTGGTTCTGGCTTCTCGCCAGGTAGGGCTTCTCTTTTCTGCTCCAACAACCAAAGCTATTACTTCGACATCATACAACAAGAGATAATAATGGAGAGTCTCAAGTGTATGGGAACAATAAGAGGCATGCATATCAGATTGCTTCAACAACAATATGGTATACTAGACAAGAATGGGAGGCAACAGAAAAACAGTCAGTCAGACAACTGAAAAGCAGAAATTTTTTTTTTTTTGGGCAATTTGCTGCTATGATTTTCATTTAACTCGTAATAGTTAAGACTGATGCCCACTTTGCTTAATTATGCAACTAAATGTCTGCGAGTTTGAGAAATGGGCCCATTGTTTAGGTCTTTCTAATCCTTAACATTAGTAAGAAACTAGCAATACTACAAGTGATCTTGCTCATATCAAACAAAAACTATATAGCATTTGAAAGCAATCAAACAGCACAATCACAACCAGTAGACATCTTCTGTTTCTTCTTTTTTAATTGCAAATTATATCCTATAACTTTTCTAAAACTCAACGGCTAAACATAAAATTAGATACAATTGAATAACAGCACGTGACAACAGATCAACAACTAAATTCAGTCAACAGCTAAAACTTGAAAAAGTAAAAAAGGATAAACAGATTAAAAGCTTAGGAGAAGTTACAGCTTTGCGAAGCTTCTTGATGAGGGCCATGGGCTTCCTCTTCATACCTCTCTGAAACCTATAACAAACGCATTAAAAAGACAAACAAAAAATAGAAACCATAACCGAAACGCCTAAAGCACAAAAAAGGCAATGCAAAACAAATGTCACCTTCTGCGTGCACGGGCATGGAAAAGCTTGACAAGCTCATCAGTGGACATATCTAGCAAAGCATCCAAATCAACTCCCCTGAAACTGAACTTCTTGAATGTTCTCTTCTTTGTTTGCCCTCCCACGGCCGCCACATCAGTCTCAACATCCGCCTACAAGCCGCAGGACGCACGGTCCCCGCCGTTAGAACCAAGAAAAAAGAAGAAGAAGAAAACAAAGCACCACAATAAACATAAAAGGATAATAATCTTTTCAATTAAAAACCGTGGAGGGTGAGAAATTTGTAACCATGGTTGCTGCTCTGAGGCTGGAAATCAGTTAACCGTCGAAAAAATGTACTGCTAGGGTTTTGGTGAACAATGACCTATCTGTATTTACGTTGTATGTATATATATAACGGATTGTTGCTTTCGGCGCAACAGTCTGTTTTCAGTGTCATGGTTTTCAATATTTTTTAGTTTTTATTTCATTTTTTGGTTCTTATTTCAAAATGTATTTAGTTATAATTTATAATAAAAATTAGAATCAAAATTACAAAATATTCTTCGGTAATGATTATAAAGAAGTTATTTCAAAGTGTAACTTTATGGTTATAGAATTGAATAAAATGTAATATTATTTTATCGTACAAACGTACAAACGACCGTAGGTAATAATTTCTGACGAATAATAGAACATCCGTCAATAATGTTTATAAAAAATTATTTAATTTTCAAAAACTTTATGATTACTGGTTCAGCCGGATTTTGCTGGACTGGAATATCATTGTTGTGATCCATGATCTTGAAAAATCTTCGACTATGGGAAACCTGCAAAACAAACAAAGACACTTCGGGTCTCGACATAACGTTTTCGACAAAGCTCGGCCCTTCAGCAAAGCTCGGGTCTCGACATGCGTTCAACATAGCTCGACCCTTGAGTAAAGCTCGGGTCTTGACATAACATTTTCGACAAAGCTCGGCCCTCGAGCAAAGCTCGGGCCTCGACATGCAATCGACATAGCTCGACACTTGAGCAAAGCTCGGGTCTCGACATAACGCTTTCGACAAAGCTCGACCCTCGAGCAAAGCTCGGGCCTCGACATGCGTTCGACATAGCTCAACCCTTGAGCAAAGCTCGGGTCTCGACATAACGTTTTCGACAAAGGTCGGCCCTCGACATGCGATTGACATAGCTCGACCTTTGAGCAAAGCTCAGGTCTCGACATAACGTTTTCGACAAAGCTCGGCCCTCGACATGCGTTCGACATAGCTCGACTCTTCAGCAAAGCTCGGGTCTCGACATAACATTTTCGGCAAAGCTCGACACTTGAGCAAAGCTCGGATCTCGATATCGATCGACAGGGCTACTGAGACAAAGCTCCTGCAGCCAGGCGACATCAAGACACAGAACCTTAGCACCGTTTGGTTTTCGACACGGACCGACCCACAATAATTCTCGACACTCGGCGTCAATCGGTCGGGCTATCAAGGCGAGATTACGGGAACCTGATGAGACCTAGAAGGCAAACCTTGCCTGACCGAACGTAC
>JANVCL010000009.1:12545719-12562806 GCA_026546855.1 Erythroxylum incrassatum
ACCCATCATCAAAATCATCAAACCCATACATTCCATCAAATGGGTTTCACAAGAAGAGAGAAAAACTAAGCTTAAATTGATAGAATTAGGTGTCGGGATTGAGGCTTACCTTTTTGTACTAACCGAATGGCTTGATTCTCCTTCCCATCCTTGTTCCATGGGTTGAAAAGCTTGAGAGAGAACTCCCATGGTAGTTTCATGGGTTAGAGGGAAGGAAGAAGACAATGTTTTGTCTTCTTTCTAACTAGCTTCTTTTATAAGCCTCATTGTGCCTTATTTACAAAAATGTCACTCTTGTACTAGTTCTTAAACATCCGCTCGTACAATTTCCTGTAACCACCGAAAAATTGTCATACATCATTAATTTTATGTCACCATAAATTATTATTCACTGTTCTGTGGTTTTAATGGCATTAGTCTCAAATACCGATTTATTTCGTTGTACCAAATAAACTAGATACCGGGTGTTACAGCATCACATATATAAGATTTAACAATTCAATACCATCATCATCCTTTCACCCAAGGTCGATTTGGTTATTCTTCAACTTGACAAGTTTCATATGATTGATAATCAAAAGGATACACGTATCCTTATATGTAACTATGTGATTCTCGTTTGTTGATTTAATCAACATGACATAAAAGGACTGTCTCGGTTATCCAACTTTTATTCTTGCCATTTATTTTAAGCATAAGTCACCTTTGATCCAACACCTACAAACTCTTTGTATAAATTTGGATCAACTACTTTTACTTAACAATCTATTTCTAACCATGCATTGAACATTACAATCATGTTGAATCTAAATTCAGTATCAAATACTCATAAGCATGAATTAGAAATACATATGATCTCTACCATATCACATATAGGCAACAAAAAACATGCAATCATTTTTCTTCTAATGACAACTATTATCATACTGTTGCTACGCCTTTAATTGCAGTCCACAATTATGATTTTAGTAGGCTAAATTAAGTGGAACAATTTCATCGAAGTACAATAAGATTAAACATATTCGGGTTAAAGAGGCCTTGAGTTTACTCAACAAGCCTTACAATAAACAGAACTCTGGTTTATTCTTATAACAATGGAAGGCATCAATCACGTTCTTAACGTGTACTTAATATTTTAACGAGGGATTTAACTTCATATGTCTCATCAAACACAAATTGCATGTAAAATATCACACATATAAAACATACAATTTATCATGCATCCAATATATATATCAATCATATAAATAAAGTATGCAACTTATGTACTCATAATCAAATTATATGCATAAAACATCAAGCTTCATTTGATTCTAGTTATTGATCTTCATAATCTAAAATAAAATTTCCAACTCCTTGGAAAACTTAAATTATTTTAAAATCATTGATTCCTAAATAAATTAAATTCCTATTCCAAATAGAAATTTAATTTGATTTGAAAACAATTTTTCAAATCCAATTGGAAACTATTTCCAATTTTCTTGACTCCTTTGACAAAATTTAATTGAAAACAATTTTCAATAAATTGAACTTCTTACTTATTATAATTTAGAAAAACTCTTTTCAAAATTATATAAGTAACATATTCTAATCCAATTAGAAAACTATTTCTAATCTCATTAGAAATTACTATTTCTAATCTCATTAGAAATTATTTTTCCTTAATTAGAAAACTATTTTCTAAAATAAAAGGAAACTATTTTAATTAAGAAAGTCCTTATATATTATTTATTTAGAGATTTATTTCTTGACTAATTAGAAAACATTTATTTAATAATTTAGAAAATTATTTTTAAAATATTAAAGAAAATTCCTTTTCTTAATAAATAAATGAAAACATTTTTCAAAATTTAATCAAGATAATACTTTATCTAAAGTCAAGAAACTTATTATTCATAAATAAAGAAACAATTTCTAAATAAATAAAATAATAATTCTCCAAATAAATAAAATTCAGAAATTTAATTTATCTCAATCAAATTGAAATAAATATATTTAATTAAGAAACAACTTTCTTAATTATTTAAGAAAACATTTTTCTTAATTTCAAGAAATCGAATTAATTAATTTCAATCTAATTGAAAATAATTAATTCTAATTTTAGAAACAACTTTTCTAATTAATTTCAATCTAATTGAAACTAATTAATTCTAATTTTAGAAACTATTTTTCTAAAATTAATTAAGAGTCAATATAATTATTAATCTTAATCAAATTAAGAAAAATAATTATGATAATTTTGGAGTTGTTTTTTAAATTTTAAATCAAATTTAAAATTATTTTCAGAATTTAATTACGTTAAGAATTCATTATTCATAATTTAATTAATACCCTTTTAAGTTTAAGTCAAACTTAAACTAGTAACCAAACTAAAACCCAAAACTAGATTTGGAATAACTCTATCCTTGTAACCAAACACATCTACATTAGTCTCAAACCTTAAGCTCAAAGAAGCTTGTCACCGTCGTCGTCTCTTCTCCGGCTCACCCACGTTTCTCCAACAGCTTGCACGTCGCCACCATCTCCAAGAATGTTGTCTTGCTTCCCACGACTGCTTCCCTCATGACCAACGTTTGTGCTCCAGTGGCATGCTGCATCTTCCTCTTCGGTGACGGTCGCCCTCTGAAGCGTCAATAGCTGTCCAGTAAACTTGTTCTCTAGCAAGCACCTACACGTTTATTTAAGTATCTCTATATTTTAGCCTATGAGATCAACTACTTCCTTCATAAGGAAGAACAAAACGTGTGCTAGTCTTTTTCCGTTCTATTAATGTTCAATCTTAATAGAACAATGACTAGGAACATTTTAGGAATAATACATAAATGCAATATGAACTTCATAATTATAATCTCATTATAATTTCATTTGCAATGTATAATTATCCCGTGGACTTTATTATATACATCTAAACATATACAAGATAAATAATGTATTTAAATAATTTGTTACTAAACTACGACCAGAGCAATTGGTTGTAAGGCATAAACCAACAATTTTTATATCTACTCCCTCTTATGACATTCACTTAACAAGAATTACTTGACCATACAAGCCTACTGTGACACCGACTAGACTAGTTGTCCCAAGAAACATCATTCAACCTCTTAGAGTACCAAGGGATAACCCATTATTGCTAGGTTTGGTACTAAAGTTGAGCATAAGAGTATGACTCTTGCTACTGCTGAAATATGTTAGATCATTTCTCTTGTTAGTGAAATGAACTTGTCTCACTTCAAACTTACTTTATGGTGCAATAATCTTGGTACTACCTTCCTTCCTTGCTACAAATCCAATTTCTCCTGATTGTACAAACCATATTGAAATCGACATCAATTTTGCTTAAGACTTGGTCAATAAAAATGCTTCTTCATTAAACATATTTCTTTTTCTGACCAAATTATTGATGTCATAACCAAAACTTTAGCATCATCTACTTTTGACTGAATTTGAGGCAAGTTCATAAGTGCTTGATCGGACCAATAACACTTAAAGATTTTCATAGAATTTTAATTTTATTTCCTCATGTTTGAGTGATAGGCATAATAACAAATTATTAACTATTATTATTATTATATGTTAAATATTATTAGGAAGGATGGATTTTTTATCTCCACAATTTGTATATAAAGGCAACTTATCTTTCATTTCATTAATGAAAATTACACTTTATTTACTATACATATACTCTTTCAGTTCGGATGTTAACGAGCAATTGTGACCTAAAAAGAGGTGAGAAAATGAACTAAACTTTGTGCGAAATCTCATGATAGGGACATTAGTAATAATTGATTTAGTGTTATAAGATTACTTATTGGTAAATCAATTTGTAATTAGGTTCTTTAGTCTTTTACCCCGTTGTCAACATCAACATTTTCTTGTTTATTTGATCACGCTAGGCTAAGTTTGATTATTTTATGAAAGGTAACGTTTCAGTTTTCCATATTATAGGATTAATTGTAAGTTTTGAAAGATCAAATAGCTTGATTGAATAATTATCACACAAATAGAATGCAATAATGAATCAAAACTGTGACCATTAGCATATACATATTCGTTTTGTAACTTTTATCTGAATTCAATTTATCCTCCATTGGAACAGATTCTCACGTTGTTTAGTTAGCTAGGTAGATTCTACTTTATTGATTGTAACAGACACTAAATGCAGTAAAGTTGATGGAACGTGCAAGAGCCAAGAGGGTGTTTTCCGGCAAAGGCATTGACATGATTTTGCTTGCTAGCACTCCTCAACTCTAAGAGCGTGTCCTCTGGCTTCCATGACTGAAATTGACATGGATATTCCATGCTCTCTGCCAAGAGAAAAGAGTTGTTTGTTGAAGAACAAAGACACTTTTTGTAGTTCTCCATAATCCCGAGTAAGCTCTCTGAAGTGTGATTTTACACAGGAAAGTGAGTCCAGGCCCACTGGAGAGATTTAATCCAAAGAATTATTTGTGTTTTTCCGGTGAAGATTTCAAGAGTTATTGTTACCAGTTCATAACAATGCATACGTACTTATGTTCGTCATCAGCATCAGCGATTTGAGTGATATTGTTAACGCCGAAACTTTGCACATATATTTCTCATATCAGGACCATATGCAAACACTGAAATGACCCTTTTTAGGATTTGCGGTTCTTGGGGTAAAAAGATACACTAAGGGTAACGAACAGAAGTCAAATTTCATGGCTTGCATTCAGACATTGATTTTTTATCTGACGTATCAGCGACAAAGGCTCATGTCTGTCACTATTTTTCGATATTTTCTTTTCTTTGCAGTGACAGGAAACACAATCATAAAGCATATGATTGGACGCAACTTTTTCAACAACAGTGAACAGTGAATTGTTATCAAATCATGGGCCTGATAGGCTAAGCTAAGCCGAACTAGCTTGCTAGCTTGTGGTCTCACCCATGACTTGTGTGGTTCTATTTGGCATCTAAGCTTTTCTTGGATTTTGTGTTTGAGAGGACAGAAGCAAAATCCACGGAGATGAGCAATTATTTATCAAGAAAAACAGAAGGGCCTTCTCCTTTTTCATGTTTGGTTCCTGTGTTCACAGATCTGACACCACTGTGCTTCTTTCAGATTCCCTTCTTATCTACCTTTCCTGAATCATATAGCCTGATGAGCTTTAAAACTCCAGTCGAAAAATTGAAGCCAAACTCAAATAACTGCATGCCCATGCTATATATTCAAATTTTTCTTGATTTTCTACTCTCTTGTTGTTACATGAGTTTCTCGTTTCTTTTATGGTAGGAAATAAATTCTGCCTGGTTAACTGGTAAACCAGCAATGACCACCTTACCAACAGAAAAGGTTATGAGAAAAAAAGTATAATCCATTCCCAGTTATTGGAAGTTTCCACTAAATTTTAGTGTCTCTCTCAGGACACTAAAGTTTTTTCCTACAAAAAGAGCATAAATCAAGTGATGATATGTATATGTGTCATGTGTGTATGTATTCCTAACTTGAGCCAGAGGAGAAGTATTGAACCACTGCAGGAAACGAAAGGGAAAACCAACAAGATGGTATACGAGTTCTATCACCTCCAAGAATAGTAGAAATAGAATATAGACATGACCAGTCAGACTCAAAAATTTCCTTCAATACTGTCGAGATCTCTAAGATAATCAACGAAAAGCTACCATAAAGCGAAATATTCAAATTTTAGCTGAATATGTTACATAAAAATCTTGGATTAGCCCCAAATTAAGTCATAAAACATTTTGTCCAGTTCTTATAAATGCGAAGCCTTTCATCCACTAATACATTATCAATTAACACATATTTCATCAGGTCAAATAATCTCCTAGAAATTGTTTAAAGATTGCAACAATGAATTATTCTATCACCATCATCATCTATATATGGATCAAGTTGATGGATTCATACATACATACATATATAACAAAATAAAGTATTTCTCATGCTATACATTTCTAGTAAGAAAAGGAGCTCCATTACCAACACAATACAAAAATGAAAAATCTGAAGATAAGAAAAGAGCAAGGCTAAGAATAATAATGACACAACGACAAAGATAACAAACTTCTCATTGAGGACAAGCAGTAGTGATGGTGCACCAGAACGATAACCATAAAGATAACAAATTCACAGTAACTTCACCGTTACAACTCTAGTATACCTTAAACCGGTTCATCGTGGTGCAAATCTGAGTTTCTCATCAACTTGTCTGCTAATTTGATATAGGGTTTGGACCACTAGGAACTTCGTGAGCCTCAACACCAAACTCTCGACGTTTGGATTTTGATGAAGAAGAAAACCTATGTGCCTTGTGGGTTTGTTCTGGGTGCAAGTTCATGGCAGTAGTGGTAGAAGAAGTAGCAGAGTCGGAGTCTGTGGATTCTATGAGAACCCTTTTAACGGTGGTTGATGAGAGCTTAGCTGATGGGCTCAAGGGACCGGTAGGTTGGCTTGTGACGAGAAGTAGAATTAAGAGAAGAGCAAAGAAGAAAAGGAAATGGTGTGGTGAATATTTTGAGCAGGTTTCGGTGATTGGTGTTTGTGATTTTGGCGTTGCCATGCAATTAGGAAAAAGAAACCACCCCCCCAGAGCCCACAAGGGTTCAATATCCATGAACCAACTCCCAAGGCTAAGAAAAGGGAAGAGGAGGTACAGAGAGAAGAAGAAACAAAGAAAGAAAAAGAGAGAAGAAGGTTCAACAAAAGTGAATGGAAAGGAGGATTTGAAATTCGATATACATTTGTTAAAGGAATCAAGAAAAAACCTATGACGACGGAGGTAATATATGCAAGGCGCTAAAGTCGCTTGTGTATTGACCTATGAGCCCTTGTTCACCATGTCATAACTATTCTTTGGGGATATAACTTAGATGTGAATGGAGATGAAGAGTTAAACTTATATGTCACCGGGACCAAATAGCACTTGCCATTGTTACGTAGAAGGGGTTGACCTGGTGATGAAGATGATGGAGTTTTCTCCTTGGCTGCTGATTCCAAGTTAAGGAGGTTAATAACTGAAAGCTGAAAACAGATTGCCTCACACTTTTACAGTAGCTAGAAACTGTTGAAAAAGAGTGGGAGTAATATCTGTCATATACTGAGATAGTCCGGCGTAGGTAGTGAAAAGTAAAGCAGTAAAGGCCCTAACAAAAAAAAAGACGCCTAATTAATGGGTTCATTTCATATACATGAATCAGTACTAATGCATAATCTCATGTTTTGCTAGTTTATTATTACTATATATGTATTTATTTTTGGTTAAGAGGTTGGATTGAGAGAAGTTGAAGTTCTGATTGGATTTTGAATGAACTTCACTGTATTCATATGGTGAAGGCTGGACCAACTGAAATTCTAATAATTGCTTATGCTCATGATCTGGCTTCAACTTTGTTTTACTGATTTTAACGAAAATAATTTTAATAATGGGAGGAAGGGCAGGTCGTAAATGAAACAGTATTAATGTGGGAATGAAATATTAAAAAGAAAAGTCCAAGTAAAGTAATCGTACGTGGAAAGGACACATGACAGGACAGGAGGGTGGCACTTAACTTTCTTTGACTTGGAGAGCTTCACATCCCCATTTTCGGCGCGTAGAGGGTAATACATAAAATAAAATTCAAAGGAAGCAAATAGAAGTTTTGGCAACTACAATAACATGGATTCTTTTACATTACCACTGATAATTCCTTTTGAGCGTACACTAATATATCCCTTCCCTTGGCAATGGCATTTCCAAAATGCTAGCTATAATATTGAAATTAAAATGCCAATATATTATTTAACTTTCTAAAAGCTGTTCTCTAATAATCAATCGTACGTCATTATTACAAAATCATGAAACTAACTCATAAACCTTTCCATTAATCTAGCTATATAATGCGAATTGAATGGGTTATTAGCACAGTAGCAACACGAATAAGATGAATGAATGCATGGAGTATTAATTCTCATAATTCAATGTCAAAAAGGTAAACTATAAACTGCATGTGATTTATGGTTGAATGGTTTTCTAGATTAATAAATTTGGTTCCATTTCAAATTGCTATATTATATATGCATGGTGTTATTAAAACAGGAGCTAATTTTATTGTAAGATAGAATTTCCAAAAAGAGATGGTTGGAAAGGAATTAATGAGGTTGGGTGATCTAAATCCTGCAGGTACGTTTGTCCAAAACAAATTAAGAATATCAACACTGCTTCTTCAGTTCTCTCTTATAGCAAAAGCCCAAAACGTACGCATTGTTTTATTTTGTCTCCCATGATGGGTCCCCTCCTCCCTCAGATTAACCCTGGCCCGGCCCGTACTTGTCAATTTACAATACAATCTCTCGTTCTATATATATATACATAAGTTGAATAAAAGGATTTTAGTTGAATAAGCGTGCAAGACTTGAGCTACCCCCCAAAGACCTCAAAGGTCCAGACGCACTCATGCTAATCACCCATTCCTTTCTCCAATGCCGGTACAAAAAGTCAATCAGGAACGATAAGGACAACTAATTAAAGTAAGCCAACCTCAATGGATATGCAGCCATTTTCTTTCTTATTAGGTAAGAAAGCTGAAAATTGTCAAAAAGATTTGAGGCAGTCCATATTGTTAATGGGATTCTTTTACCTAATTAATGCATCGGTTGCTGAATATACATATCATAAAAAGTTACGGGCTAGCTATAATATAAGCCGATTGTTTGTTATGTTTGCTTCATAAAATAAAACTAGCTCTCTCTTATGCGGGATATTTTGAACATAATAACACTTTAAACTACTTCTCGATCGTCCTTGAGACTCCTAATTTTAACTAGGGATGGATTCTAAATTTTGATCTGCTTAACCACCAACAATTAATAATTGAAAAACTAATAAACTTAACGAAAACTATATTCTTGATCATGTCTATTTTTAAAATTAAATGCATAAAAATGAGAATATAATTAATTAGTAACAACATTTTTTAAAATGTGAAAGAGACAATAAATGAACTATTAAAAAGACTCAACTTTTGACTTGGCATTAAACAAATTAATTTAATTTCCCTGATATTAAATGAAATTTGCTTCTTTGTTCATTTAAGGCAAATTATTAGGAATTTTCTTTTTGATATCATAATTTAGCCATAAGTAATAACCAACGCCATTGGAGTATATTGTTCTTATTTTGAGTGGCTTTAATTGAATGATAAATATTTATAACATAATCAATAGGAATGTAGCCATAGCCTCCAATATCACTACAACAAAGTTGACCTTAAAAAAATCGGAGCTAAAGGTACTAAAATCATTGCTAATAGCAATTGGGACGATTTATTTTCGTCGTCCACAATGTCGCGAAATCCCCGCAACTGAAAAATATAAGCAACATTTTGTGTTTATCATTGCTAAAAACTTTTGCCTATGCTTTATTTTTATAGAAAAGAACTTTTAGTGAGAGTAGTGGAGTTTGATGACGCTTACTTTTCATAGGTAAAAACTATCAGCTACATTTCCAAAATCATAGTCAAAAGTTTTTAACTATTTTTTCAGAAACATAGCCGCAGTCAAAAAAATTTAACTATATTTTCGAAAATATAAACAAAAGTTTTTAGCTACTTTATGAAAAGGTAGCCAAATGTTTTTAGCTATGTTTTGTAAACCGCAGTCAAATTTTTTATCTATGTTTTAATGAAATATTATACCATGCTAGAATAAATTATTTGCTACATTTTTTATCCATATTACTGTATATAATGTTTTGATATATTTTTATTGTTAATTTATTATAAAAAAAGTATACAATATGCATTAAGATAACTCAATAATCAACAATCTACATTAACATAACTCAATCGTCAACAATTTACATTAACATAACTAAAACATCAATAATTTGCATTAACATAACTCAAACATCAACAATACCCATTGACATAAATGTTAACAGCATTACATTTCAAACAATATAAAAAACACTCTTATTACCTTCAAATATCATGATCAAGATCTTGAAAATTATCATCATTAATTACATTATTATTCGACTCTTCATCGCTATTATATTTAAACAAAGTATCATCATTGCCATATAATGAATCCTCAATATAGTCTTCTCTCTTTGCAAGACAAGATTGGCTTGTACTTCATTTGCTTATAGTATAATAGTCCAATTGAATGATGCTATATTTGCATCTTATATTTGTAGGGCTCTATTATTCAACTCAGATTCAACCTTTTGATATATTTCATCACTGTCCTCACCTATTCGATGATTTTCCCTTTCACAAAAATCAAAAAGATTTCGATGTTGAAACTTTTGAACAATTTTCCAATTGTTGGCCAATATGGTATTGTTGAGGTAGAATACTTGCTTCACCTAACTTGTAAGTACAAAAGGGTCATTATCATACCATTTGTTTCTAACATTAATGCTAGTAATATTGTCATTCACTTTTATGTTTACCCCTTTGTCACTAAGATTAAACCATTTGCACTTTCACGATCTTTTATATGAAATCTAACTCTATTAACAATGTAACCAATATATTGTTTCACACACTTATGAGGCCTACATGCCAAAGCATATAATGTTATCATCACCTCTGTCAATTTTTGGTTATGTAACTGTATCATCTATAAAAATATATATAGTTATAAGTTAATCTGACCTACAAATTGCCATACGTTCATACTATTCCCTGAATAACTTACTTGGGTCCTAAATCAAGATAGGAAGTTAATCTTATGTCTTCCTTCAACATTAATAGGACTCAAGTAAGTTAATCTTATGTCTTCCTTCAACATTAACAATTCCTTTGCTTCTAATCTCATCTTTGTGCTCTCTATTTAAAAAAAGTAAATAAAAAAAGACAGGTTGAATGCTATATTGAAATATGAAAGAATGAATGAGAAGTAAGATACATACTCCATATATAAATCGACTTCCTCACAATTGTTCAAAATACACCAGTGGCCAATTTTGAGTTCGTCTTTAGTTAACTCCACATATTTTCCAACACTAGGTGACCTTACTGTTTAGGAGAAAACTAGCAAGCTACCATTTTGATCAAAATCAAAGTTACTTTCTTCTTTATTAAATCTTGTCTCCACGTCATTTAAGTACATATAACAAAATATCAAGCATTCATTTGATATATAAGCTTCCGCAATAAAGCCTTCAGGTCAAGCTCTATTACACATATGACATTTAAAAGAGCTTAAAAACCTTTAAAAAATATAACATTAATAGTTGTTACTAACTAATAAGTTAAGAAAAAAAAGCATAAGCTAATATGAATTACCTTTCAATGGGGAACATCCATCGTAATCGAACCGGTCCACAAAGGTTTGCCTCTTATAGTAAGTGAATTGTCAAATGCACCAAAAAATTAAAACAAAATATGGGAGAATACTAGTTCAAGCTTACATAGAATCAAAGCTATGTTTTTTTCTTTTTTAAGCTCTTCTACTTTCAGTGTCTTATAACATAATTTCTTAAAAAAACTCACCAAGTTCTGCCAAAGTTACTGACACATTATTCAACAAGCACCCACGTATTCTAATAAAAAGTAATCGTTGTAGAAGTATATGACAATCATGGCTTTTCATCCCTAAAATTTTTCCCTTAATAGCATTAACTCAATGGGCTATATTCAATGCATACTTATTAGGAAACTTGACTGATTTAAGAAATTCTTCTCCTTTTCTGACATATTGTAACATGCAGGTGGAATGATGTATGACCCATCATTTCTTCTTTTCAAATGCAAATCTTTTCTTATATTTATTTCTTCCAAATCTAATCTAGCCTTAATTGTGTCTTTCAATTTGACAACAATTCCCATCAAAGTACCTAAAATATTCTCACAAATGTTTTCTTCAATATGCATCAAATCAAGATTATGCCTCACTAACAATTCCTTCTAATATGGAAAATTGAAAAATATGTTTTTTTATTCCAATTAAGATCAACAACACTTCGCTTTCACATTCTATCACTTAGGTGTTTGTCAATTGTAAACTCACCCAAATGTGATAATTGTTAACCATATTCTCACTAGACAAGTGCAAAGGAGCTTCACTATATTATACTTTTTTATTAAACAATTTTCTTCTTCATCATCTATTCCCATGTTCCAAGCAACGACGATGTCCTATATAACATATTTTACTTAGTAGCCTCATTGAATGAGTATAATGGTTACAAACAAGATAGGTCATATACCTTTTAGTACTTCATCCAGAAAAATTGCCATAAGCTGGAAAGTTATTTATAGTCCACAAAACAACCATATGCATTATAAATGTTTCACTTTCAACAACATCATAAGTTTCTAATCTAACCTCCATGAGATGGTTTAAGTCATCAATTAGTGGTTACATGTATACATCGATATCCATAATAGGAGCAGTAGGTCTTAGAATAAGTAAAGATAATATAAAAAGGGGCTCTTTCATACACTTCTATGAGGGTAAATTGTATGGCACAAGAATTACATGGTCACATATTGTAAGAAGTACTCATATTACTAAATGGATTAAATCCATCATAGGCTAAACCAAGTCGAACATTACGACAATCCTCTGCAAACAATGGAAACTTTCCATCAAAGTCTTTCCATTCCTTTGAGTATGCTAGATGGCCCATAATGTTATCATCAATGTTTTTCTCTTTATGCCACCTTAAATTTATGGCTATTTCTTAACATAAAAAGCCTTTGTAATCGTGGTTTAATAGGTAAGTATCTCAAGATTTTATGCGGTATCATTTTCTCTTTTCCGTCATCCACTTGCCAATTTGACGCACCACAAATGGGATATTCTTCAAGATCTTTATTGTCCTTCCAAAATATAACATAATCATACATATGAGCACATATTGATATGTATCCTAATCCAAGGTCCCTAAACAATTTCTTTGCTTCATAGTAAGATTTGGTCAATTTTTTTCCAATAGGTAATGAATCATTGAGCAAGTCAATTAACATGTCAAAAGATTTGTTACTCCATTTATTATATACTTTTAAATGCAACAACTTGATAAGAAAAGATAGCAGTGATAATTTCGAGCACCCTGGATATACTTCTTCTTGAGCAACTTTCAATAACTTTCTAAATTTTATCTTTTATAATACTACCAATTATGTTAGGAAAACTAGTATCATTTATAGTCTCCATATAATTCTCCAAATCCTCTAACATCTCTCCAATCTCATCATCACCATCGTCATTAATATCACAATCCTCTACATCATTATTGTTACTACCATCATAACCTGTATCAACACTTCTACTATTACTTGCTTTAGAACATTCGCTATGATAAATCTATGAAGTATAGAATTTATCTATGCCTTGAATTAGCAAGTGATTATATACCACATCTTGACTTTAAATGTTCACATTTAAGCAATCTATGCATGGATAATGAATACAACTTAATATAACCTTTTAATCTTTTATAAATTGTGTGAACTCTTAACTCCTAATTATTCAGTGGACCATTTCTGATGAGACACCCAACTTTTGTCCATATCGCTATACAATTTAAAGGAAATTACTGAATTACTAAATGCAATTTAAGTTCTAAATAACATAATGATAAATCAATACAAGTTGACATGCTAAGTTTTAAACAAAACAAACAATGAATTGAGCATGCTAAGAATAAGAAGCATGAACCCATCTTAAAAGCAACATGTACAAGTAGTGAGTTTTGAACATACCTCTTAATTCTCAAGCAATAACTGTAAGATCTGAGTATAGAATTTTGGCTTTCATTGTTATAAGCTTAAACACATCCCGTTAGAAAGCATTTGTAAATAAAGTATTAATATCATCATTCCTAACATGAATATCAATGAACTCTTAACAAAGAATCAATTAAAAAACAAGTATAAAGAAGGATGATCTTTTCATCTTTAGATTATATTTAAAAATCAATTTGTTAAAGATTATGGAATTAAGATCCCGATATATCAATAATAAGCCACTTTTTTAACAAAAAAGGAGATACCATCCAAACCTAGAAATATTGAAAATTAAGTATATCCCAGTTTGGATCAAAAAATCAAGTAAAGTAGGACATCTCTAATAAACCTTTCATTGAAAAGTAGATAGGCTATCCTCAAACAAGCATGCAAGGTGGTAAAAAAAATTCATCCCATTTTGGAACCAAAACATAAACACAATTCACCATCTTCCAAATGGCATAATGAGGCAAAGGAGAAACCCCCCCCCCCCATCAATACAAAGAACACAGAGCACAGAATCTAAAGAATGAAAACGTAGCAAAAAAGCATAACACAAAAACGAGACTTCTTGAAAAAAAATAGTACTTAGTGGATGACTTACACAACAAGAAAAATGATGTTTAGCGACAGAAATTACCAACGAAAAACTTACACATTCCGTTGGTAAGTTAAGTTAGCGACGGAGTTTACCGACATATTAAGGAGTCGAAGAAATGACCGTAGGCAATAATTTGCAATGAATCACAGAATGTCCATAAAAAATTTACCGATTGACATTTTGCGTAACTACCGGTGAATATACCGATGATTGTTCTGTGTTGTCCTTTGGTCGGTAAAGTTACCGGTAGACAAGATTTGTTTGTCAGTAACCTTACCTGACGAAATTGTTTATTCCATCGGTAAGTTAATGATAACATAACCGAAAATTATTAGTTATCCGTTGGTAAATCGAATAGATTTTACCGACGAACTTTGTTTTTCCGTCGGTAAATTTACTAATGCTGTTTTTCTTTAAATTCTCCTGCATTAAATTTCATTGGATGCTCTTATGGTTGATGTACAATTTAAACAGTTATGAGTCATCTGCTGATAATATTTTGATTTGTTTCTACATTTAATTTGTTAAAATAGAAAGTTAATTGATGATATAAAGTAAAATTATCTTAATTAATAATAAAAAATATTTTGTACATAATAAGTATTTGTAATTCATACGAAATGAATACAAGGATGCTATTTATTTGGTGACTACGGATGCTCTAATTGCTACAATAACGTGTTACCCTTCCCCTTCAACTAATCCACCTCATTACGGAGCTGAGCTATGTACTCCATCGATTGTTGCAACTGGGTTGTCAATGTCTATACTGTGCTCCAAAGCTCATGGACTTCATTGGGTGCAGACCGCCTATTAGATGCTGCTGTACTAGATGTGGAGGATTGCGAATAACATATGTTCGCAAATAAATCTAAGCTGAATATCCTTACACGACGATCCTTACCATCCACTACATAAAGATAGGTTTGAGTCTTATTAGCATCTTCAGACTGCTGAGATTGTCATTTAATAATTTCTTGTATTTGGTCCTATCATAAGGCAATGTTTATGTTGGTAAGTGATAATTATTAAGCATTAATATTAAAGCATAAATTTCACATATACTTAATTCTCTACATCAGTTGTTGACGATGGTCACACCGTTATACTTCTTAATGTGAATATACAAAAAGAGTTGATGGGTGTAGGCTTTATGCCTATAGACTTTTCCTACATTAGAATAAAATGTTATAAGTGAACTACAATTTATAAAAATTTTGACAAAATTTCCTCTATTTTGATGATGTTTACCCCCTGTTGAACAAAGAAAATAACTCAACAACACAGTCATATATGGCACCAGACATTTATAACATTATGATTCTCATAACACACATATTTTCATTCCAAAATTTACAAATCAAATTAAATTGAAATACACCAAAGTAAAAAAAAATCAGAATATAAATGTAAAGTATAGATACTTACAAATCTATTTGCATGCTTGTGGTGGGTAATAAATCCCCCAGTATGTACGAGAAGACTCTCTTCCCTCGATCTTCCATGTCTATTGGTAGTATTACGCTCTGAAATTGACATTGCCTCAGGTGATGTCCAATACTGCTGCCAACATCTCCATACCATATTTTATTACATACCATATATCATTATTTATTGTTTTTCTATAACAATCATATATTATATTATTACAAACTTCATGTTTAAACTATTTGAAGATTTTGTGACACCATATAAAATTGTCAAATGATATAATTTGGAAGAGAAAAATAAAAATTGTGAATCTATGTAATATTAATTAATTTTGAGTTTATGGTTTCATAAATTATTGAAATAATTTGACATTTTTTAGCTAAATTTATTTTTAGACTGAGAATCATTGTTAATAATATTAAATTTAATTTTTATCTATATGATTTTTAGTCACAAAATATTTAAATCAAAGTTAATGAATTCATAATTATAAATAAGAGAGTTATTTGATTATTTAAGCATTTCATGACAATTTAAAAAATTGTTGCCAAAAGTCAAACATTTCATGATAATTTATAAAACTGTCCTCAAAGGATAAGCCTTTTGGCGATGATATTACTAAAATGAGACGAAAGTGTAAGCCTTTGCTGCGATATGAAAAAGCGTCGCCAAAGGCTAACTATTTAGTGTAGATATTATGTAATGGTCGCGAAAGGCTTGCCATATAGCAATGATTTTGGAAAACGTCATCAAAAGGTCAACCTTTTGGTGATAATTCCTCCTTTCGGCAACGATTTGAACCCAAAAAAAAAAACATAGCCAAACCAAAGGGCTACTTTGTTGTGGTCTACCAACTAAACCCTTCAGTGAAATTAGTGGTTCTCGAGTCACATGAAAATGAAATACAATCCACTCTTCCAAAGACCCCTATCTTCTGATTCCTTAAAACTATATTGACATCCAAATTTGATCCAACCTACCATTAATGTTTCGTTTTTGTGTATGCACGAGTGTTGCGCGTATTTGTTTTCCTTTCCTTAAACTACGGCTATTTTTTTTAATTTAACGTTAATCATGAACGAAATATAAAGAACGTTGCAAACTCATCTTATGTATTTCAATTTATATCCTATTTATTCTTCCTAATTTCCAAGTAAGACAGGAAAATACATATACATGCTTAATTGGCAAAGACTAAGAAAGCATGGTACCGGATTGAGCTTTGGAACGAAATTGTACCGGTACCGGTCGGTACCGGGTACCGTTTCGGGATATTTTTAAATTTATAAAATAGTCCCTAAATTTTTTAAAAATTACAAAATAGTCCATATTGATATATTATACAGCTGTA
>JANVCL010000009.1:12584126-12602924 GCA_026546855.1 Erythroxylum incrassatum
GACTCATCTGGTCTCTTCCACCTTCATATGAACACATGAAACCGATTTTGATTCATGGGAAGGAGAAGATAGTTTTTCTGAAGTTACCGGAAAATTCTTTTCAGAAGAGAGAAGACTGAGTGGTGGAAGAAATGTTCTTCCTGAAAACTCAGCTTTGGTGGTAGCTGGATATCGAAAGAAGAACTCCATGAAGAAAAATGCAGTATGCTGGACGTGTGGACAATCTAAGCATGTGAAGAAAAATTGTCTGAGAGATGGAGTGGGTTCGGCAAAAGGCTCTGGGTCAGTTAATGGAGAGACTGACAATGTCGCTAACATTGTCTCCATGGATTATGATCTTGCTCTCTAAAAGGGGGCATATACATCCTTATGTCATGCTGCTAATCCCAAAGTTTCCATGATAAAGGATGTGTTACTGTTAGCGGGTCCATAAGTTTGCACACGGGCATTGGTTTGACATTAATGCAAGGTGTGGTGAAATTTATGTCGATGGCTGATGAACTTCCAAGAAAGCTAAACATGAGAGTTGCACCATAATTTTTCAGCAAGGTTATTTTCGACATGTGCTAAAATAAAAGGTTTGAAATTGGTTTATTCTGAGTGGGTATGCTTTTATGGTGGAGCATGATGCTGTGAAGTATGATAATTCTCTACATTGAGAGTTATATTATTTTCAGGAGATCTTCATTAAGGTGAAGTGTGGTTGTGAGATCAACCAAAGCCGCCAAGGTGGAGATTGTTGAGTTTTTGGCTCCTTTGTTGTCCCATATTGGTTGGGGACAACAATTGAGGTAAGGTTGTTACCTATATAAGGAGGTTACTACCTCCTTATTTAATGCATCAAACAAAGTCAAAGATTTGTAGTACAAATTTGACTCTGGTTAAATTTCACTTTTGAGGTGAGAGTTGGAGAGTTTGTCTTGGGTATTTCTTTGTGAGTGTGTTGGTGTATTAGGAGTTGGGTGAGAGGAAAAATTGTGTGCTTGTAAAAATTTTTCACATAGTGAATTTTCTTCTCGGTGCTCGTGGTTTTTCTCCAGTTTGAGAGTTTCACGTAAATTCTCTTGTGTTGTTATTTTCTGATATTTTTGTCTATTAAATATTCTTGAGTGTAGGTTTGAAAGGTATAAATTTTCAACATATTTAACCATTATTTCAAATAACGGCTTGTGATTCTATAGTTTTGAACCGTTTTTGGGGCAATGAGGTACAAAATCCTATACATTGTTATCCATACGATTGCCATTGAAATGTCAGAAAATGAGAACTCGATCATCACAAGGACAATTCCACTGCAACACACTGATTAAGAAAATCAGAATCTGTAACGAAAGTGCCAAAGCCATCCTCTTTGACATTTACCAACTACATAGCTGAAGAGACAATAATTGTGAAACCAACCGAGAACTAATTCAATTGAGATGGAGGGAGCGGAGCTATATATTTACACCTATCAGACTTTTTGCTTTGAGCGAGCATGTGTATGCTTAATTTATGTTTTAAGCGATTGATAAAGTTGCTACTTTTGCCGTATAATCGAAGAAACGATGTCCAAGATAAGAGTCAAGTCAACAATTATATAATATAATGGCCCCGCCCAGAAATTTCTTTATATGTTTATGCTTGAAAGTTGACAGAACACTAGTCAGATAATCGAAGACAAAAGAAGTTAGCTTTATACATTTGCTATCAGAAGCATTACTTTAATGCTACTGCTGTCTATAGTCACATCACACAAACATAAAATAACCATTCTGTTTTGTATATGAGCATGGCACTGATTGTTATTATGCCAAGGCCAAGCTAGCATCTTAAGAAAGGTCCTCTTCTGCGGCGCAGGGATGTTTATAAGAATAAAAATGGGGAAATAGAGGAATTGGATGAGAATGGACAGCCACACATGATCATATGAATAATTTTGCTGTGCTGGACCTGGATATACTGGTTATGAAATGATTGCTCAACTATTTAAAAGACTCGATCGTATGCTCCGTTAGTATATTTTTACAACTAGCCTTGAAGGTGGGAGGTTGTTCCATGCCGTCAATTAAGGCGATGCTTGCTTCAAAACCAAACCTTTTTGGAATGAATACGATTGGAGGTAAGTTGGAAGGGTCTTAAATAGCGGAAAGGACCTTTTTTTCTTTCTTACATGTACATTACGTTGAAAGCAAGCCTCTTATTTCTTGAAATTCCAAGTGCTTAATTCTACCTACAAATTAAGGTTCTAGATCTAGTTCTAGTTTAAGTAGCTGCAACTGCTTCTTCTACCTACAATCCTACAAATTAAGGTTCTAGATAGTTTAAGTAATTGTGGCAATCCTAATTTAGTTTACTGCCTTCCTCCATTATTTCTTCCGATTAGAAGCTAGAGTTTTCTAATTAAGAGATGACACAATGTAGAAGTAAATATTATTTTTTAAAATAAGATTTATCTTGTAAATTTCAAAAGTCCTCCTTTTTCTAATAAAAATCTTGTTAAAATAAACAACAAATTTTGGCCCTCTAGTATTTTTGCTCCCTCTCTCACCTTTGCTCTTGGTGCTAAAAGTCAGTTGGGAGACATGCAAGGCAAAGTGTGCCCCTGGACAACGGAAATGTAAAAATCAGCATTAATCCAAACAAGAATTCAGGAATAAAAAGAGAGATATAAATCTCTCCTCAAATTGCAACAATTCCATCTGCCACTTGGTCTTGCGCAAGGTTTCAAACAAGGGATAGGAAAGTGGACGAGACAATCAGATTTCATGATTTTCCAATGGAAGGGTCCCCCAAAAATGGCCATACTAAGATTGTAAGCCATTTACATTACAATAGGAACAAGGCTGACTATAAATCTTTATGTTTTATAGACTACGGTACAGAACTCTCAGGCAAACCTTTTAGTAAAACTATAGAGAAAGAATGGAATTTACAGGTATACTTTGAACAACCCAAGCTTGCCCATCAAACATACACAACCCTTCCCTTTATAATATGGGAGTAGTTAATTTAAAGAGGTGTACGTTCAAAAGTGGAGAAACTTGCTTTATGAAAAGATGTGGACTCCATGAAATGATTTCGCCTATAATAAGCTCCTCCCCAAAAGGAGATAATCATGTAAATAAGGTAGGGCACAGAGGTTATCTCCTAAAATATACTTTCGCTTTTCTGCAAATCTTTCGAAAATTATGTTCATTCATTCCCATGGCTGTCACTATCCAATGCTATTGTGTTCCCACCATTTTCTTGTGCAAAGCTTAAGAATACGTACGTGCATGTTATACACACTGTTGAGATGATTGCTTAAAGCTATTTGATGACAACTAAGCTTAAAGTAGGAAGGCATCAACTGCTAAGAGTGGAAATTTTGCCTCGATGCCAACGATAGCTATTAATAAGTATCTAGGACGCGTTAAATAACCTTGTTTTCTGCGTAATTACTAATTATTTGTTTTATTTTACAACCTCGGATATGCGAATGATGAGGAATTGGGACAGTTCATAATCTCATACATAGGCCCAGGTGTTTTATTTTCTTACAGAAGCAGCAAATACTGCGGAAATCCAGGGCTAAAGCCTTTGCCGCTGATCCAAGGTGATGATATACAATAACATTGCGGAAGTAATCTCTCTTTACTATGCTTTTTCACGCTGGATGATATGAATAAACTAAATATTGTTGATTTAACTTGAATCTGAATGAAGTAATAGAACTTCAGGTTTGAAAAACGGAATATTAACCAAAAAGGAAGAATCTAGTATTCGGAGACAAAATCAGGCACTCTTTCTATAGCTACTGGCAAAAACGTCACCAGTAAAAAAAATGAAGAGAAATTGGATACAAAACTGAATTTCTACCGTTCCCCCTCTCATTTCCATCGTAAAGCCTGCCTTATGCCAGAGTACACAAGCCCTAGTGATCTTCCAATCAAGGAAACCAGAAAGAACGAGATGGCATTGCTGACTTGCTTTACTAAAGCTCTTATAAACGGCATGGTTATGTCTGAAAGCTCCAGGTATAAACTGAAGTAGTATCTCCTGTATCATACCATAAAAGTAATCCAGATTTAGGAAGATAAAATAAAATAACATTGGGTTTAGAAGTATCTGATGAGGTATAAGCATAAGATTCGTTGAGTATAGCAAACAAAACAGAAGTTGAAAATAAAATTTTCTAGAAGATCATCCATTATTGAAGGGAACATTTGGTTTCTCATTCAGTCCATAAATCGTGCAAGAAAAATAATAAATGGAGATCACCTATCAATGGCTTAGGAAGGAAACATTCAGTCAAACGAGAAAAAAGGGGGAAATCTTAAGAAAAATAGAATGAGTGGATGCTAGAAGATAAATGCATAAACCAGGTTATTAGAGACTACCTGCTCTAACTATAAACCAACTCAAATAACAGAGACCTGCACTACAAGCAAACACACAACAGCGGTAGAATAGCGAAGATGATGGGATAGAGATGAAAGGATAATGAAAATTGTTATTCCTTAGCTAGACTTAGAGAGCTAGCTAAATCTCCATACAATCATATTAAACCAATACTCCGCCCAACTCAACTATCTAGGCCACTCCTTAGAATGATCACTCACAAAACATCTTAAATAAGTCTCCAAACATCTGTTTACTACCTCCATTTGACCATCCGTCTGTGGGCGATAAGTAGAACTCATATATAAAGTGGTACCTGATTGCTTGGAACATTTCTTGCCAGAAAGTGCTCATAAAAAGTCTGTCCCTATCTGACACAATTACCTTGGAAAATCCATGGAGTTTCACTACTTCTTTAATAAAAATGGCAGCCACTTGTTTCGCAATATAGGGATGTTTGAGGGCTAGGAAGTGACCGAATTTGGTTAACCTATCCACAATGACAAAGATAGTGTCCACACCCAATGCCTTAGGCAATCCACTTATAAAGTCCATGGAAATTTCTTCCCACACCTGAGTAGGGATAGGTAAAGGGTGAAGGAGGCCAGCAGGTTTCAGGGCTAAATACTTGTTTTTCTGACACACATCACAGCACATGATAAACTGCTTCACATCAGATTTCATACCTTTCCAGTAGACAACATTGGCCAACCTCTTATAAGTTCTGAAATATCCTAAATGCGCTCCTATTGGGGTTGAATGGAACTCATTGATCAGCTTCTGTATATGTGGTCCCTCTGCAGGCAATACTAATCTATTTTCATAGAGGAGCCTTGAGCCTACCAACTTGAATGGAGGATGGCTATCCGGTTGCAACAACAAATCTTGTGTAAGGCCTTTTAACTTAGGATCCTGCTGAACCACATCTTCTAGCTGATTCAGTTCTTCATGATACCCCATGCTCAAGGCCCTGCACTCAGTTTCAGCCCTTTTAGACAATGCATCTGATGCTCGATTTTTTGCTCCAATTTTCTAAATTATATCAAACTTGAATCCTAACAACTTAGTAACCCATTTCTGCTGCTCTTCCCTTAATAACCTCTGATCAGTCAAGAAATGCACTCTTTTGGTCTGTCCGTATGGTGAAGTGTCTTCCCATTAAGTAGTGCCTCCATTTCTACACAGCCCACACAATAGCCATCAATTCCCTTTCATAGACAGGTTTCAGTTGATTCCTAGCTGAGAACTCTTGGCTCAAGTAAGCCACTGGTCTGCCCTCCTGTATTAGCACTGCTCCCATGCCCACACCCAACGCATCTGTCCCCACTATAAAGGGTTTGGAGAAATCCGACAATGATAGAACAGGTGTAGTGGTTAACATTTGCTTGAGTGCTTCAAATGCCTTCTTTGCTAAGTCATCCCACTGAAACTTACCTTTACATAGCAGATTCGTGAGTGGCTTTGTTATACTCCCATACCCCTTGACAAATCTCCTGTAGTAGCCGAATAATCCTAAGAATCCCCTTAGTGCCTTAACATCTCTTGGGACAGGCCAATTGACAATAGCTTCAATTCTGTTAGGATCTACGGATACTCACTCTGCTGATATATAATGTCCCAAATATTCCAATTTATACGGCCCAAAAGTGCACTTCTTCATGTTGGCCACTAACTGATTGTCAATCAATATTTGGAGTACTATTCGGAGGTGATTCAAATGATCTTCTAGACTGCCATTATAAACCAGTATATCATCAAAGAAAACAAAAATGAATTTTCTAAGATGAGGCTTGAATATCTCACGCATAAGAGATTGAAAAGTTGCAGGAGCATTCATGAGTCTGAAGGGCATTACCAAGAATTCATAATGCCCCTCATGAGTTCGGAATGTTGTCTTGGTTATATCTTCCTCTTTCACTCTGATTTGATGATATCCCGACTTTAAATTAATCTTGAAAAAAATCTTGGATCCTCCCAATTCATCAAAAATCTCATCAATACAGGAGATTGGGTACTTATCAGGTATTGTTAACTTGTTCAAATCTCTATAATCTATACACAACCTCCATCCGCCATTCTTCTTCCTTACTAACAAAACTAGCCTAGAATAAGGGCTATTGCTCGGTCTTATAATCCCAAATTCTAACATGTCCCTTACTAATTTCTCGATCTCATTTTTCTGATAGTATGGATACCTGTAGGGTCTGACATTGGGTGGTTTGGAACCAAGTTCCAGCTGAATAACATGGTTAGTGATCCTGTTAGGTGATAGCTTTGTGACAGGATCAAAGACACTTCTAAACTTATGCAGTATCTTCTTAATTTCTTCCCCGACTGTAGAGTCTGAATGGCATTGATTTTGTAGCTTATCCAACTTTATCACCTCCCCTTCGAACCCCACCATTTCTTCATTCAACTCTTCCTGCCCTCCATACTCCAGAAGGAACCCCTCTGCCCCATGCTGTAAGAGTTTGTCAGCAATTTTGAGTGAGGTTACAGTAGCCTTCGACACAGTCTCTCCATATAATTTGATCTTTTGTCCACCATAATTGAATTTCATAATCTGCTTTTTCCAGTTAAGTAGAATGTCCCCTAATGTCTCCAGCCATGCAACACCAAGAATAACATCGACACTCTATATTTCAAAAGGAAAAAAATCTTGTTTCACCATCATACCTTGTATCTTGAGCTCTATCCCTTTACAAATTCCCACACTTTGCACCCGACAGTCATTACCCAATTTGACCCTGAAGGGATTAGTGCAACTCACTTCCATCTTCATGTCTTCTACTAACCTCCTTCTAATGAAGTTATGCGATGCTCCACCATCGACTAAAATTATTACCTCTATTTCAGAAATGGTCCCTCTGAGTTTTAGGGATTATGGACTCACGATTCCCTTGAGAGAGGTGACCAATAACTCCAGCTTAGGTAAAAACTGAGTAGCATCCTCTGTCGCATATGGTTGAAAACATAATACCTGGTTAACCAGCTCATCCTCTTCTTCTTGTAACTACGCCGGTTGTTCTTCATCAGCTAAGAGTATGTGGAATTGTTTCTCCCCACACACATGCCCTAGTGTGTACTTCGCATCACATCGGTAGCAAAGACCCTACTGCCTCTTTCGTTGTAACTCCTCCGCGGTTAAATGGTTGAAAGGGTAGGAATGCTCTCTTCGGAAAACCCTTCGTTGCTTGCTACTTGTACTAGCCCCCCACTTTTCCGGTGATCTGCCTTGTACTGGATATGTCTGGTGTTGGGACTCACCGCCAGAGTCAACACCTTCCCCTCTTTGGTCGACTTGCGATTAGGGTTCCAAGAAGTGAAGATCGGGTTAGGGCTAGCTGATTGAGCTCCCTTCACGCCACAGATGTTAGAACCCGACGCTCCCGAACTTCCCAAAATTTTCGGTGTTTTACTGCTTCTAGACAATTGATCTAACAAGGCCCAATTTCAGCCTTCCGTCATCTGGGCCAGCTCCATCAGTTGAACCAGCGAGTTAGGTTGGGCTATCTGAATCTCAGCTCTTATATTCTCCTTCAACCCATTCATGCACGTCGTCGTTACCACCTCCACCGAAACATCCCTCAACATCGACATTAAAACTTCGAATTTCTGGTTGTAATTGGCCACCGTCCCTATACGCTGGATCTTCAACAACTCTACTAATGGGTTTCCCACCTTTGAGCTGCCAAACCTTCGGACCACCACTCTCTTAAACGTCTACCACTCGTCTATTGGCGACCAGTTTTGTCTCCATTGATACCAACTTAGGGCATCTCCTTCCATACAGACCGCTGCTGCTTGTAACCACCGGTCTTGTGACATTCCGTTCAGCTCAAAGTATCACTCCACTCGAAAAACCCAGCCAAAAGGATCCTCTCCGTAGAACAGAGGAATTTCATGCTTCCAATGGCTCTTTCCCAATCGTATCAGTTTAGTTTGAGCCGATGTCTCTCCCTAGACTTTTTGTTCAGATATTTCTTCTACTTCCCGGAGACTTCCTTATCCTTCCCCTTATTTTCTTTTCTCCTTAAAATTTCGAAGATGGAGATGTCTCCTGCCATCTTATCAAACTTGGCCTCAACCCCCGAAATATCCTCAACTATCCTCAACATTTCTTTTTCTACATTATTGATTCTAGCTTCCATCCTCGTAGATACCATTCCCGATCCCAAGCTCGCTCTGATATCAATTTGTTAGAGACCACCTGCTCTAACTATAAACCAACCCAAATAATAGAGACCTGCACTACAAGCAAACACACAACAGCAGTAGAATAGGGAAGATGATGGGTTAAAGATGAAAGGATAATGATAATTGTTATTCCTCAGCTAGACTTAGAGAGCTAGCTACATCTCCATACAATCACCAATCCATCTATCTTAACCGAATGCCTATCTCTTTCTCTCTAACAACCTTTTATTCCCTTCTTCTAACTAACTTTCACATGACTCATCTCTCTCTCTAATTCCCCACTTTGCCTCACAACATCCTCACAAAGTGTTTGCAAGGAGATTAAATTGGAGTTGAGTGGAGAAAAGTTTAGCGTGAATGCATATGTATTTGATACAGGAGGGCCCAATCTAATTCTGGGTGTTGCATGGCTAGAAATACTAGGGGTGATGAAAGTTGATTGGAAGAAAATGTGCATGTCATTTGATCGAAAACGATTTGAGGTTACCCTGCAGGAAATCAACATGCACACTTTGTCTCCTCATGCACTACAATAGATTTTGAAGCATCAGGAACTGGAAGTAGAGGGATTGTTGTGGTCTTTAAGAATCGGAAGAACCTTATCTGATGAGATGTGAACTTTGGATGAGGGTCAACGAGAGGAGTTGAATGTTGTCTTATTCAAGTTTGGGTCAGTTTTCCAAGAAATTAAGGAACTACCACCAAGGAGGTTACATGACCATGCAATTAACTTGAAGGAAGGGGCAGAACCAGTGAACATTCGTCCATATAGACATGCACACCATCATAAGGATGAGATTCAAAGGCAGATCTGCAATTTATTGAAAACAAGAATTATAAGGTCGAGCATCAACCCTTTTCCAAGTCCCGTTATTCTTGTCAAGAAGAAGGATGGATCATGGTGGATGTGCGTTGACTATCGAGCTCTAAATAAGCTCACGATTCCAATCATGGATGAATTGATGGAGGAGTTACATGGGGCTAGATACTTTTCTAAGGTGTATTTAAGGTCAGGTTTTCATTAAATCAGAATTAGGGAGGACGACACTTATACAACAGGGTTCTGAACCCATGAGGGGCATTATGAGCATCAAGTGATGCCCTTCGGTCTTATGAATGCCCCAGCTACATTCCAATCCACCATGAACTCAATGTTTAAACCTCTATTACGAAAGTTCGTCTTAGTCTTCTTTGACGACATTCTGATTTATAGTGTAGATTGGAATCAACATTTGGAGCATTTAGCTTGTGTGTTGAAATTGCTACTGGATAATCAATTAATGGCAAATCAAAAGAAGTGCATTTTTGGACAGCAATCGGTGGAATACCTAGGCCACATTATTTCCTATGAAGGGGTAGCAATGGACCGCTCAAAAGCATTTTGGAGTGGCCTATTCCTAAGAATGTTAAAGGGGTGAGAGGGTTCCTTGGACTCACCGGATACTACCGAAAATTTGTCAAAGATTATGGAAAAATTGCCAAACATCTTACTGAACTAACAAATAAAGAAGGTTTCAACTGGGGAAATGAAGCTCAAGAAGCTTTTAAAGGATTGAAAAAGAAGATGACTTCAGCCCTAGTCTTAGCTTTACCCGATTTCTCCAAAGAATTTTCCCTTGAGTGTGACGCTTCAGGGAGAGGTCTAGGTGCAGTCATCATCCAAGAGGGTCGTCTACTAGCATTTTTCAACAAGGCTTTCGCTGAATTAACTTACTCTAAATCGGTTTATCCGAAAGAAGTGATGGCAGTAGTAATAGCTATTCAACATTAGAAACACTTTCTAATTGGGAGGCATTTCAAGGTCTATACCGACCATAAAAGCTTGAAGCATTTACTGGATCAACGAATTCCCTCTATAGATCAACAATGTTGGCAAGCTAAATTGTTGGGGCTGGATTTTGAGGTAATATATAGACCAGGGAAGCAAAATGGGGCAGTGGATGCTCTATTGAGGGTTAAAGATGACAAGTTATTGTTTTTCGCAATTTCAGCTCCATTTTGGCCTTATATGGATGTAGTACGACGGCAGCTCAAAGAGGATTTTAAGATGAACTCACGCATGACAACACTCAAAGAAGATCCTAATTCTAAACCTGATTTCCACCTACAGGACGGTTTATTATTTTACAAAAATAGATTGGTCCTCCCATCCATTTCAGTGCTAATCCCTCGATTGTGAGATTGCATGGAGTTCCTAGCTCGATATTAAGTGACAGAGACCCACTCTTCACAAGCAATTTCTGGGAGGAGTTGTTCAAGTTACAAGGGACAACATTAAAGATGAGTTCCTCTTACCATCCACAAACGGATGGACAAACCGAAGTGCTTAATAAGTGTCTAGAAACCTATCTTCGTTGCTTCACCTCCGAACAACCTAAAAACTGGTCTTATTGGTTAGCATGGGCTGAATATTGGTATAACACTACCTACCACGTTTCGACTGGGCAAACTCCTTTTGAAGTTGTCTATGGTCGTCTTCCACCTACCCTGCTGCAAATTCTCTCAAGGTGAAACTCAGGTGGAATCAATAGCTTTAGCCTTGGTTGATAGGGATGAAGCTTTACGCCAACTCAAACACAACTTAGTGCGAGCACAAAAGAGAGGTACATTTTCAGGTAGGTGAGTTGGTTTTTGTTAAACTAAGGCCACATAGACAGCTCACGACAGCAAGAAGGATCTGTCTGAAGTTATCAGCAAGATATTATGGGCTTTTCAAGATCATTGGGAATGTGGGACAAGTTGCCTATAAACTAGAACTCCCTTCTTCATCCAAGGTCCATCCGGTTTTCCATGTTTCTCAGTTGAAGGACAACTTGGGCAACCACTTGGTGGAGCACAACCTACCTCAAGGGTTGGAAATGGACTAGGGAGATTTGGCTGAATTAGAGGCGATCTTAGCTTCATGCCTGGGTAAGTCCAAGGGTAGAAGCATTCTCCAGTGGCTTGTTCGATGGAGAGACAAACCAGCAGGAGAAGCAACTTGGGAAGACGCAGAATTCATCAAAGGGCATTTCCCTTCCATTCACCTTCAGGACAAGGTGCCTATTGGGGAGGAGGGAACTGTTAGCATTCCTCCTAGTGATCAAGCTGCTCCTAGTGATCAGCCTGCTAGTGTTAGTAAACAACCCACTAAGCCCATCCAAACCTACATCCGCAGCGGTATGATGGGGAAGGGAGCTAATGCCACATAGGCAGGTGGTTAGAAGTTAGTTACGGAGAGAGATTGTGAGAGGGTACAAAGAATATAAAGGAATCTGTATAGAGAGAGGGAACTATTTTCCAAGAGGTACACTACTACTGTACCCTACTGATTACGTAAATAATACAATCTCTATTGCTATTCCTATCATAAAGCCTAAAATACAGGACACATTTCTTTCCACAAAATCATAACATTACTGAAGCGATCACCCCTAGGATGAACTAAGGGGTATGATGGGTGCAGTAATTATGACCTACTCAACATTGTAATTCAACTAAAGTATGATGAAAATCCAAAAGAAATAGTGCCATAGTGTTAGTTATTGGCTTCCACAAACACTCCTCATCTAGCACACTATATTAGCAACACCATTCTCAAAAAGTAGGCTCAACTGCTCATGCTTTGTCAACTTGTATTTCTTAATATATATTAAGGCAATGCATGGTAATAAAATCACGACCATAAACTTCAGTTAGTAGTATAGGGAACAAAATTTCATGGTTGAATCACACTTGCTTAAGATCCTTAAATATGTCCAGAAATAGTTCTAGTACTCTTAAACAAGTCTAAGGGGCAGAAGGAAAGGTCAGTAGATGTTGAGACATTCTTTTCCCTAGCACATGAGTGAAAATAAAGCTACAAGGTGACGAAATTTATTAGGCAATAAAGCTATTAAGCAATGAAACATACCATCCATTCAAGGCTCTTAATTCCATGGTCCGTTTGACAGGAAGAGAACATTGGCTAATGACAATATAGTACAAGTAAGACGAAGTTGTCACAGGCTTTCTCAGAGCAAATTTCCCCCACCAACTAAAATTTTCGGTCTGATTTAGGCTTGGTTCCTCGATGACTTTTAACTGAAATGTGCTTAGGTCAAACCGATCCTCATAAATTGAAACTACTGCCTCAATATTCTGGTACAGCCATTGATTCAGAGCCACCTACAAACAATAATTTATAGAATTGATGGACCCTAAAACGATGCCACAAAGGTAACTATGACCATAAAAGAGAAAAGTATAGAAAACATAACCATACTTGTATACTACTGACAAATACAATACCTCATTACGTAATTTTTGAAGTGCCCGAGTTGAAAAATTACACATATCTAGGCCCAGGGCGTTAATCTCATTTGATAAGTTGCCATCAACAGAAATAAGTTCCAAATAAGCACTTGCTACACCATCTGCTAAAGTTATCACTAAATCTTCCAATATGGAGTTCCCATTCGAAACAAAAAAGTTTTGATCATAAGAGCTACATTTCCTGCCAAAACATAGAAAATCATATTGATCTGGTAATAAAATAACGAGAGCATATCTTGGATCCCCAAACAAAATTATGTGAGCAACTTGTGAACAAACCATAAAATGAAAACAGGCAAGCATCTAAAAACAACTAAAACATGTCCCATTCAGATAGTTTGTCATTTTTCTGTCCAAATTTTAATGGAATGACTTGGCATTTCTTTAGTCATTTTGATCATCTTGAAGATTTAGGCTACCAAAAGCCACAATAATATCAGTTGTGCATTTTATGGCTCTAAAGTCCTTTTTTCAGCAAAGCCAAACATTAGAGTCAAAACATGTCTTTAGCATTTGAATTAAAAGTCAAGCATCTAAAAAATTCAACCTTTCGGCTAATATTTTCACTATATACCCATTTACTTGACCAACTTCATGGAGAATATGAGCATAAGCGTTAAAACTTAACAGATGCATAAAATTATATTTGATTTAGCACGTAAAGTAAAACCTTTTGCCCAAATTGTTAAGGAAAGATGAAAATTTAAAGAGACTTCTATTGTAATCAAGACAAGATGCATCAACTGACTTTACCAGAGAGAGCCATATCTCAGGAAGTAGAACAACCTGCATAAAGACTTGTCTTGCCTGATTTTCTTATATTTTGTAGTACACTATCATCTGCATTTAACTTTTCAACCATCAATGAAAATATTTCCTGACAAGAAGGATAAAATAGTCAGATTAGAATAAACAAGTTAGGTCAAACATTTAATAATAAACAATCTTTCATTTCTTTTGAGGATTTTATAACGAATAATGTTTCATTATTCAATCAAATCTCTGTCATCGTCAACATAACTGTCCCATATACGTGTTTCTAAGTTTCAAAACAAACTATTCATAAAACAAAACAATTGAAAATAGCAACAATAGAAATAAAGGACAAAAGAATGTTCCATAGAGAGAAAGTTAACACAGAAAAAATCTTTCTGCTAAGGCTCAAAGATTTTGAATGAACCACAGGTGAGATACATTAAGATATTCCAACCTACCCTGCCACACACGTCCTTATGACGGCTGAACTCCTCTTCTAACCAAGCCATGTATATAGGTTGACAACATCTTCGAATAGTTTCAGAAAACAATGTCATCCAGTTATCCATGTTGCCAGCTTTACAATCGTGTAAAACAATGCTGATCTGAAAATCAGAATTAACAAATTACCGGTCACTAAAATTTTTTACGTCTACTTACTTCAACAAAACTCATATTAAAGAAAATATAAACTCCTCATGCAAGAAGTAAAAAATCACTGGGTCTCTACAACTGTAACTAGATCAAAGGGGAAGCATCTGGCTTGTCATTGTAAACATCCACATATTAGAGTTCAGTATCAATATTCAAATTAGTCACATTTAATAACAACCTACAACTTTCAGTTGATTGATCAAGATTTTATAGTTACAGTAGATGATGGCCCTTAGCAAGACACCCAATGCATCTAATCAAATAAAATCATTCGAAAATAAGAAACAATGATTATTTGAGCATTGTAAAACACTAAAATTAGCTCCGTTAGTTTATGCATACTCATAACTTAGTACATAATAATTACTCATTATATGCACCAAGGACTTCTGGAATCACACGAGGAAATTACTTTATATCCTGTTTTCTTGAGTCTCACGTTTGTCACAAACTATGGATTTATAAAGTGACTATTCCAAAGAGCATTCATACAAATGACAATCTATTACCAAGAAACATAGCCAACGTCACATTGCAATTGCATCAAAGCAGTTACTTCCAACAAAAACCTCCACTGCTTCCTTGCAAACAAAGTCTCACAAGTAATGTTGCACCTCATTCAAACCTCACATGTTTAAGAACACTTGGCCATTCTTTTGTAATATACTACAGAATAAAGGGAGAAAATGACAGTGCCTGCCTCTTCCTGAAGTTTCCACAAACAAGTCAAGAGTAATCGCAATTTTGGACCCTCAGAAAGTGCATACAAACTCAATGGCCGATTTGAACAGTGTTGGTCAACTTCAAGGATACCGTTTCTTATATCGCTCCTGTGTTCTAAAGCATCTAGAGAATCCAAAAGTTTTGCCTTTACAGCATCCCAGGGATACCCCAAGTTAACAAGGTCATCTTTCAACCTAGCACAACGAATACAACAATATCACTAGCAAATACAAGGAATAAAACAATAACAAACAAGAGTTTCACTTTTCCTTCCATCTAAGCAGACTAAAACATTGTTCTTGATCAAAATTTTAATCTGACTACTCTTACCTACCAAACGACTCTGAGTTTTCAAGCACCAAATCGTCAGCCAATGCGTTCTTCCGGGAAATGAAATTAGAGTTCTTAATAGGAACGACCCCAGCCATATAAGTAAGCAAAATACTTGTCATCAGAAGCAACTGATCGCTAATCGAAACCCAATCAGAAGCTGAAGCACCATCAATGTCGACTAGCGACCCGAAACAAGGACTTGCACCATGGTTTTTCCTAGCAGAGAACTGGACAAGTTTGTAACTTGTGCAAAAATGCTTTCTACACGCAGAAACAAGCAAGAGAAATCAATTACACCTCAACATAGAAACAAGGTATAACTTCAACATGTAACTCCCCAGTTTTAAAGCAGCAAAATAAGAAGGCTAGCAAATAAGAGCAGACCGAGGTTGAGGCCTAAAATGTAAGATCGGGGAGACACAGCCTCTCTCTTCCACATAGCTTCTCCACACGGGAGGCTTTAAGCAGGAGGAGGACGGTGAAGTCGCCATTTCTTAAGAAAGATAAAGAACAACGTCAATGTCCCTTCAATAAAAAAAAAAATAGGGTTAGGGTAAGTGGAATCGAATTAGAGGAGAAGAGAAGTGTAGATAAAAGTGGGGATTGGATTGGAATTGTGCGTACCAGGTTTGACACAAAAAGTGATAATAAAGGTCCAAATCAAGTGGGGGCTAGGCTTACGATGTAGCGAGAAGGACCAAGGCAACGGTGTCTTATGGTATCTAATGCCCCAAGACAGTCGTTTGGACATTAAATTTTTGACAGAGGTAGATTAGATGTGAAGCGCCTGTGGGACTCACTCACAAGCGCCATTACTCAACTGCAAGCTGAAAGCTTCAGCCACACTTTTATCTAATGATATATATTTAACATTTCCTGTGCTGCATACATAAACATTTATGTACAAGTTTATGTATTATGTCGTTTAATTAGTATTATTATTATTTGTATTGATTATTATTGAAATTTATTATTACCATTTACATAAATATATGATTATTATATCTTATTATTTTTATTATTATTATATAAATTGTAATTTTTATGATTCAAACTTATTAATATATTATTTTATTTAAGTGTATTATTACCATTTAAATAATTTTATGCTTATTATGTCTTATTATTTAAATTCTTCTTCTTATTATTATTATTAGATAATTTGTATTTATTATGATTCATTATTATTATTATTATTATTCAAATTTATTGTTATTAATATTATATTATTATTATACTTATTAGTATTTTTATTTAATATTATTCAAATTTATTATTATTATGTCGTATTATTATTATTGTTTTTATTATTTTTAAATAATTTGTTTTTATTTAAATTCAAATTTATTATGTGTTATTATAATTATATTATTATTAATATTAATTTGAATTGTAGTTATTATTAATCAAATTTATTATTACAAATTATTCGAATTTATTATTGTTATAAATATTTTTATTGTTATTATTAATTTTATATAATTTGTATTTATTATATACAAATTATGATTGTTTTATTATTATTATTGTTATTATTATTATTATATAATTTTTATTTATTATTATTCAAATTTATTATTATTATTATTATATAATTTGTATGTTTCATGATTCAAATAAATTATGAATATTATTATTATTATTTTTATTTAATATTATTCAAATTTATTATAACTATTTATTCAAATTTATTATTATTATGTCTTATTATTATTATCGTTATTATTATTTTTAAATAATTTGTTTTTATTATGAATCAATTTTTGTATGTCTTATTATTATTATTATTATTATTTGTAGTTATTATTATTCAAATTTATTATAACTATTTATTCAAAATTATTATTATTATTATTATTATTATTATTATTATTATTATTATTATTACTATTGTTGTTGTTGTTGTTATGGTTATGATAATTTTTTATAAATTGTATTTAGTATTATACAAACTTATTATGTCTTATTATTATTATGATGATGATTAATAATAATAATAATATTATTATTATTATTATTACAATTATCATATTTCAAAACAATTAAAGTATTATGAATGATAAAAGAAACCTTAAGGTTTGATTATTTATTATTATATAATAAATAATAACTATTATAAAAATTAAGGTTATTATGATTATTATTCATATGAATATTATTATTATTACAAATCATAGATAATTGTTTGACAACCAAACAATTTATCCACAGAGGTGGCGGCAGTGTGCTTATCTAAAAACATCCTAACATACATCCAGCCACCTCTTTGAGCTTCAGCGCAGGTATTTAATATTCAAACCTGTGTTACTATTGTTCTGCCAACTGTGATATTCATATTCAATTCCAAAAACATGTAACAATTAAATAAGCAATTTATTTATTGATAAGAATAAGAGTAAGTAGACAATTAATAAATATGAAAACATGAAACAATTAAATAAATTTGATAATTAAAAAACCAAAATTATATTTAACAATAAAAAACACATTTATTATTAATCAAATTTGAAAACAATTAAAATAAATAATCAGAATAAAGAAACATAACGCTTTTATTATTTATGATAATATAATTTTTAATAATAATAATATAAAAATTGATACAGAATAAATATATAATTCACCAAAAATGGCCTTTTCATTTTGTCCTTATTATAAATTTAATGATAACATTTAATAATATTAAGAAATAATTTAAAATTTTAATAATAAGAATAAGAGAAGTTGAAAATTATTAAATATCAAAAACGTTCAGCAATTAAATTAATCAGAATAATTAAACAACTATAATCAAGTTTAACAATAATGAAATGGTAATAACCATAATAATTGTTAAGAATGATATAATGGTGAATAACAATTACTTAACAATGATATAAGTAATTGTTTATTATTATGTCTGATTATTATTATTATTATTATTATTATTATTATTATTATTATTATTATTATTATGTGGTGTACTTTTTTGTTTTAAAAGTCCGAGACTTATATATAAGAGTTTCAAAGCTTATTATCGCTTCTGAGGTGCTCTTTTAAGTTACAAAGGAGACTCTTATATATAAGTCTCGGACTTCTAAAGATAGAATAATAATTGAAGAGTGACTCATTAATCCGGGTGCTCAATGGCCCCTCGTAGACGATTGATGTAAGTATCTCAATTATAGTTCTTCTTTTAACTTTTATGGGTTAATTATTGTGCTCACGTGATACAAACTGACAAACTTAAGTGGAAAAATAGTTATTCCACTGAAAAGTAGATGCCTATAGTACACCCATTATCATATGCTTTTTACAATTATTAGAAGACTCCAAAGGAATCTTCTTTATGCTATCATTTTTCTTTTGTCGACCATTTCTAACTGACGTGAGGTTGGTGTGTCGGACGATTCCTTGATTTAGATCTAAGTGACCTTGTTCCAGCCGTCCATTTTTCTTTTTGAAATCTAGGATTTCGTTTTTCTTCATCAGACTCCTGTT
>JANVCL010000009.1:12629716-12650350 GCA_026546855.1 Erythroxylum incrassatum
TTGGCTAAAAATTCTCTTTTGTTCTTCTTATTCATTGCCAAAAGTTTTAGGTATGAAATTATTTTCGTAGCTAAAGGTCACAAAGTATATAATTTATTTTAAAAACATTGGGCTACGAAAATATATTCATAGCCAAATGTTTTCATTCCTCTTCTTTTGGCTAAAAATATATTTTTCATAGTTTAGAGAGTCAAATATAAGCAAAATTTAACACTATTTATTTCTTATGTATAATTAATTCTTGTACCCTTTCAATTACAAATTTTAAAAAATAACTCTTTTTGACAACCGTTATTATTGGTATCACTTCTTATCTTTATCATATTCAAGTATTATGAATTCATTAACTTTCACTTGATCATTTTGTGACTTAAACATCATATTCAAAAAAATCAAATTTAATATTATCTATAATGATTCTAAATTTGAAAATAAATTTAGCTAACAACAATCTCATTTAAAAATTTTATAAAGCTATAAACTCAAAATTAATTAATATTAGATAGATTTATATTTATATTTATATTTATATTTTTTAAATACATGACTTGACAATTTTATATGATGTCTTCAAATGTACTCTCTCTCCATTCTAGTATTCTCTATCTATTCTATTTATTATTTAATATTTAATTTCTATTTTTAACTCTATTGTAATTATTTTTAACTATATAGTAATTAATATAATTTTATACAATAATTAATATAATGATATAAGAATGTACAGATAATAAGAATGAATAGATAATAATTGTAATTAATATAATGATATATGGTAATTAATATATTGATATATGAATGTATATTTAATAGATAAATTTTCTGATATCTTATTTATATTGTATTTATTAAATAGAATTTCTATATTATATATAATTTTTGCAATATATATAGCTTAGTTATTTACCTTTGGCAAAAGGAAATGCAGATGAACCAAAAATTAAAAAGGATCAACCTTTAGTGACTATTGTCAAAATCGTTACCAAAGGTCAATCCTTTAGTGATGATTTAAGAAAGTGTTGCCAAAGGCAATCTAGATGCTAAAAAATGACATCGTTTTTGTCGTTTTGAAAACCTAATTACTAGGTAGGTCAACCTTCCTCCTCGCATTCCATCCTTATATCTTCCTTCCTCCTTGTGTCATATCTTTCTTCGTCCTTGGTTTCTAGCAACACACTTAGATGTCCATCTTCGTCCATCCTTATTGAGTCGTCTTCTTCTTCTGTCTTCATTTTCAATGTTTGTCTGTCTTTATCTTCGTCCATATATTACGACATTTTAAATTGGCTTAGGATAATATGCCTTGAATTCATTGCATTTCAGATTGAGTTATTTTTCTTTGACGTATTTATTCGTTTGAGACATAGTTTAGTTTAGTATGTATTGTTTAAAACTTTGATAGTTGAACAAAATGTGAAGTGAAAAAGAAATTTGTGAATCTAACTACCTGCGAAAATGGAAAATAGATGCAACTTTTGAACCTTATTTTGGGAAATTTTATTGAATGCAAGCAATTCTTGTTATAATCATGAAATAAGTACAAGGACCTTTATACTTAACATAAAATATTGGCCAAGAGAAATTATTTTTTCTAACATAAATATTAGGCTTCTAATTATGAGCATGGCTAAGAGATGGGATTGGAGTAATAAATTCTATCAGGGAGAAAATTAACCTAGCTTCAACTATAGAATTAGAAGATGGTCAAGAGGAATATTAGAAGTAACCCATTTTATGGTTATTATAAGCACTACTTGCACTACTCTAGGCTTATATTAGGTAAGCAAGATTTGTAGGAATTTTTCAAATATATACTCATCTAAGAGCTAGTTAAGCTAGCTTGTATTTCTTCAATTGAAGATGTATCTCCTTTTAGAGTTTTATTTTTTTATGCAATTACCTTTAATTTCCAAAATTATCATGATAAAATTACAATCTATTTAGCACCTTTTAACATGTTTTTATTTTATAATATTGTTTAAACAAACAAGATCATATCCCAAACCTTGTTTGTCTCGTTACCATAAGTGGGTAAAAGTTAAACATCACAATCAAATAATAAATACATTGAAATTTTGGGTGTTTAACATTAATGTTTAATAAACTCATGTACATTCTTTGTCCAATAATTTAGCCATTTTTTCAAGAGTTGAAAAAGAAATTTTCTTCTCACTCACACAACATGTCATGCGTCATTACTAATGGGGCCACTTTACTAAAAATTCATTTAAGCTAAATATATTCTTCACCAAAATTTAAAAGTCTATAAATAAGAAAGTATTCAAATTTCCTTCTACTTAGGCACACTGCTTAATTAGGATTGCAACAATTATGTTTTTAATTGATTCTTCTTAACAGTTCTCTGATATGCTTGTTAACAATGATGATAACACTACTTATACACATGGCTTTTGAGATCGGTTCATGCTTCCTATTCTTAGTATGCTTAATTGCATTCTATAGTAGAAACCAAATTTGTATGTCAAATTTGATTTATCATTATGTAATTTACAACTTAAATTGCATTTAGTAATTCAATAACTTACTTTTAATTGTATAGCTACATGGGCAAAAGTTGGATATCTCATCATAAATGGTCCACTCAATACTTAGAAAGAGTAAAGAGTATCATGAAATTTGTAAAAGATCAAATGAGTTTACAATGTGAAATTCGTTGTCCATGCATAGATTGCTTAAATTTCAACTTTCAAAATCAAGATGAGGTATATAATCACCTACTAATCTAAGGCATAAATAATTCTATACTTCATGGATTTATCATGCTGAAAATTTTGAAGCAAGTAATTCTACAAGTGTTGATAAAGGCGAAGATGGTGGTAACAATAACTATTAAGTTGCTAGTAATACTAATGACGACGTAGATGATGGGATTAGAAAGATGTTAAAGAATTTGGGGATTAGATGATGATGATTAGATGTATTAAGTAAGTTCTCTTTATATTGTCTCAAATGTAATGTTGGTAACATTTTTGTTGTAAATGTGCATAATGTTGATGATTGACTTATGTTAATGCGGTTAATGTTAATGATTGAATGTATATTGATAACGATGATTGGATGCATGTATCATGAAAGTACTCTTTATATTGTCTCAAACGTAATGTTGGTAACATTTTTGTTGTTAATATGCATAATATTGATGATTGAATTATGTTAATGCAATTAATGTTAATGATTGAATGTATGTTGATAATGATGATTGGATGTATCATGAAAGTGCTCTTTATAGTGTCTCAAATGTAATGTTGGTAACATATATTTTGTTAATGTTTGTAACGTTGATGATTGACTTATGTTAATACGATCAATGTTAATGATTGAATGTATATTGATAACGATGATTGGATATTTCATGAAAGTGCTACTTATATTGTCTCAAACGTAATGTTGATGATTGACTTATGTTAATTAGATTAATGTTAATGATTGAATGTATGTTGATATTGATAATTAGATGTATTGTAATGTTACTAAAATTTATGTTTTTTTATAAATATTCAATATAACGACACCTGATAGAAACAAAGGGAAGAAGGTGGTAACTATGGAACTTCAATTAGATCAATCAATTGGTGTTATTAATTTAATTCTGAGCCAATAAAAACATTCTACCTTAAACAACAATGAAATTAGTCATACATAACTTTATTCTGCCTCAAACAACAATGAAGCAACTAGTGCAAGTTTGTTAATCTTTAACGCCTACAAATAGACTTATACTTAAATATATATTTATATATTCTAATATTTCCTTATCATTATTGATTTGTTGTCAGCTACTAATGCTAGTATTAGAAAAAAGATGTAGATGTAAAACTAGAGCTTGTGAATTGTAACGAATAAATGTTGTAATGAATAGCAAGTTATTAATACAAATTAATATTCAATACGGTCGTCCTGTTGTCAAGATCATATCTGCAAAATCATCAAGTGAGTTGGGGATTATTGTGAGAACAAAATTACCTTATTAGAAACATGTTAAGGACTTGAAGGAAGACAATTTGCTTGAAAATAGTTTGGATAAAGTTGCAGTAATTTTTCAATATATTTAAGTATATGCAGTATTGCTTCAATTATTTTAAAATTAATTACGCCTTTACTTATTGTTCACAGTTGAAATTGAATAGTGTGGATATTGAGACCTAGATGTTTCAAACTACGTTACTTCATTATTGAAACAAATGACTAAGGATCATCGTTTTTAGTTGCATTAGTATTATAAATGTTTTGCTTCCAATGTAGAGGCACAAATACATATTCATAAACGAATGTCTCAAGAAAATTCGAATGGTTTATGTGATTATTAGGTTAGCCTGAAAGTTTATGTTTATTTTTTTGCCTTTACGTTTACTTCCATTAAGCTTATAAGATGATTTAACGATCACATAATTTTTTCTTTATTTAAGAAAATTGTGAGAAGGCAAAAGGTTAGTAGAGCAAAAATGAAAACATCTCATAATCAAGGGTCAAAATCATTAGTAGTTGTCTAAAATGAATATGTAAGATTTTCGTTTTCAAGTTATAATTATTTTGATGAACATTACATTATTTATTGTGCCTTGTATTTTTCTTTCATAAAATAGAGTGAGAATGAATTATATAAACAAAAGTGTGATAGGATCACACTACATAAAGTCACTCACTATGGTGAAGGTAAAGGGTGAATGTCAAAAGAAACATAAAACAATTATGTAAGTATAAAAATTTGTTGAATATTTTAGTTCATTTATTAATGTAGTAGTAAGTAATAATATTTGGATTAAATATTGGTTTTGACTTTTTAATTTTAGAATAAGATGCAATTTGTTAGGGAAATATATGTCTAAGAGGAATGAGTTCAGTGTAGAAGACATTTGTAATATCGTACTTAGTACACGTTTTGGCTATATCAAATGTCTTATCATGGCCCTAAGCCAAAATTTTCAATCTCTTCAAATAAAATAATCATTCAATAACTATAAGAAGAAAACAAGATGCTTAAAGCTGCATTATAAGAAAATCAAGCAAAAATAACAAAACATGATATGTTACTCAAGAGATTACTTGACTTAGAATGATAGAAATGAAGAGGAAAGCGAAGGGTATTAATTATCTCTAATACTTTTTTTCCTTTCAATTCCTATTGTATTATAATTTAAATTTAATACCTTTTTCAGATTATAGAATTGATGAAAATGTAACTATTGAGTGATTATGTTGTGAATGGTAAAGTTATGCGATGTTTTCTTTAATTAGAAACTATTGTTATGGACAATATTAAGTAGTCGTTTTCTAGTTTTTTTTAATGTAATATGAGCATTTATTATTTATAAATTGGTTTCTTTATTTATTATTTTGTCTATAAGAATTGTTAAAGTTGTAATTAAAATCTTTTATATAAAGAATATTCTTTTTATTGGTATAATTTAATGATATTTTACCTTTTATATACAATGCTTCATATTTTGAATTAATAATATTTTATACAATTTATTTATATAATAAATCAATAATAAAATATATATAACGATATATTATATACAATAATATAGAATAAAAATGTAACAAATAATTTATTCCAAAATTGTATAACATTTAGCTACAAATTTTTTTGTAGTTAAATGTTAACTTTGTTATAGTGACATATGAATATATATAAGATAAAGAATGTTTAAATGATTATATCATTAAACTATAACCAGCCAATTGACTGCAGGTATAAGCCAATAAATATATCTATATATATAGCTTGCATGTTTGTTTCATTGTAATCAAAACTCTATCTATCTATAATTGTATATTTCGTTTCAAATATAGCTCCTTGGATCATTCCAGCTTCACTGTATAGTTATCTGCACTTGCCAGAAATTGTTTTATAAAGGTTTTTCAGGTTATACTTCTATTTTTAATTTTAAAATTTAATAAGAGATTTATATAATTGAGTTTGTAATTTATGTGTTTCATTTTGATGTATTCATGTTTTCATAACTTTTGGAAATTATAAAAACTAATTTAGTTTTTTCTTAATCTAATTTTATTTTTAACTAACATATATTGTCTAATTATTTAATACTAATTATTAATAAAATTTAATCATTTAATTTGTTTTATTTTTATCATTGATTTAATTTAATGTCCAATTTAATTTTGAAAATATTTTTAAATTTTACAATATTTTAATGAATTATTTATGAAAATTTTAATTATAAACAATACCATTAGTTTCAATAATTAAAACAAAAATTAATTTTTAAAAATAAATTATTGCATATAATTTAATTATCAATAAATAGAAAAATAAAATTAATTGCTAAATGAATTCATAATAACTTGTATTCAATTAATTTCATTATGTTCACCATTAAAACTCGTTCGTCTCACTTTTTATAATATTTATAATAATTAATTATTAACTCGTCATTACCGAAATTATTTTCATTTCCTATTACTTACTACTCACATTTGATTCTTCTTCGCTGTTATTCTCAGTATTTGTTCAATCTTATCTTCTCTTTTTCTATTACGAGAGTTTGTCTCCATTGAAGTGGAAAGTTTTATATATATATAAAACTAGCTGACTGACTCCGAGGAGAGACGGTGACATGGCTGCTTGGTTGCACTGTTTTTACTGTTTCATGCCATGCATACTCCCAAGATAACGATTACATAAAACGTAACCAATGATGTAAAATTTCTAGTACTCTGTACAGTCAGAAGCCAAAAGTGCACGAGCCTCAGCCCCTGCTCAACCTCTCACGACTTTTACTGACTCTTGCTTGTCGATTTGTGTTGTCTTCACTTCTCAGAACTATAAAATTAAAAAATAAGAACAGTTGAATGTTCAGCCTAGTTGCTTTTCAGTAAAATCATTAGCCACAGCAGAGAAAGAATATACATGTACAGGAATTCTGCACTTTTCTGTGTATCGATCACCAATCACCATCCTAACTTTAGTATTTCATATACATAAAAACTGTAAAAAGAAGAGAAACAAACAAAGTTGATTCTTTTCCTTATCCTGAAAACATCACAGAAAGATTTTTCTTCAGCCACGAAGTGTTGTTTTGCAAGTCTATACATCAAAATAGACAGAATAATGCTATGAAACTTGTTAAGCAACTAAAGTTTACTTTCTGTTACCTCTTTACTGTGATCAACCTAAGGTGTGGGTAATTTGCCATGTCATCAGGACTGGGTATAAAGAGAAAAGAAAAACAGTAATCTTGCGGAGTCAACATTCAAGGGACATTCGCATAACCTGTACCAATTGTGATAAGAAGGAGACGAAGAAGGTTAGAATAATTACTTGGAGGAAAAAGTACTAGCAAACCAAGAATGGAAAAGTTAGAGGAGGGCCAACCTCGCATTAATGGATTGTTGTCAACATAATGCCTTGATATTTTTCAGGCAGATTTTCTCATAGCAGCAGTGCCCATCTGCAAGGTGGTGGACCACACAACATATGAGAAATAAGAACCGAGAAAAAGAAGGCATCTTCCCAACCGAAAAATTTTAGTGAATACTAGAAGACGACACATTCCACAATTTTAGAAATGCGCCTCTTATTTCTTTTAGGTTGATTTCTGCTATCAACAGATTGGAGCCATGAAAGGTCAATAATATTGTTTGGCTAGACTGTGGCAAGAACCTGGGATGTATTGCACAACACGTGCTTTGTACATCTGAGGCGAACTGGCTCTGCGCGTGACTAATAAAACGCATCAACTCAATTATAGCTGAAGCCAGTGTATCCATGCCAGTGTGGCAGCAGCTCTTCTACCTCAATCCTGGAACTGGAACAGTTCATGTTTTTCTTGATTTGGCTGCGGTTTATAGACTCTACCTCAGCTAAAAACATGCTATAAACTGGCCTATGATCAGAGAACTGGGATTCTCCGCGAGCATAAGATAACTGATTGAGCCCTCTTCCATACCACAATATCCGATCACACCTACAAAGATTCACAAACAGATCATTTCCTCTGCTGAGGTTGTCCATTGGAATCCAATGCAAATGAAATTAAGGTTAATCTTCCTATGTTTCTCTTTGTGAAGGGAATGGAGGTTACCATGCCGGAGTTCTTCTCTTCTGTTTTGGATGCCTATCATCGCCTGCATATCTGTCTGAATTTTTGGAGTACTTGTATGTTGGGGGAAAGTATATCCTCCCTTCATTCCATCCCCGAAAGACTCGTCCCTCTCTCTGCTCTATTTGAAGCTGAATATGGAAACAAAAAAAAAAAAGATGAATTCCAAGACCTCTTTGATGAAAATAAATCTCCAGTTTAATTGGTGACGTACTTGGTCATTCTCTAGTAATGCGCTCCAGTTGCGCATTTCTACAAGAGCTTTTACGGATCGATAGGGAAGAGCAATCCTGTAATTCAGATCTCCTAGCCAAATGATTCGACTGCATCAACATAGTTGTCATTTAGATATACAAGCAAAACAGCGATTTCAATAAACTATTGAATACAGATAATGAATATGGCCCCACTCGTGCTCCAGAATTGTTTGAGGAGAATTCTCATCTCCCATCCCATGAACTCGGGGAAATCTCGTCTTCCTAAGGATCTGCATTACGTCAGAATTTCTTCGTAGCTCATCTCCCTCCTTCTGTCCAGACGTTAAATGACTACAGATGAAGCAAAAACTTGTTTGGTGCAATGACATGCTGATAGCAATGGAACCCTGTAAAAATAGAGTCTAAGCTTGATGCGATTCTTGTACTGTTTTGATATCAAAGCCAAGCAAGTTTCTACTCAATAAACTATACCTTGTTTCCAAGATAACCCATCAATCCTCTGCCAACACAAGAAACTTTCATATTGTGCACGAAGCCTCTCAAATCACACCTCACCCATACAGTTAGAAAAATTCCAACCATTTGCTTGCTGGCAACCAAACAATACCTAGATTTCCCCCTTTTCCGTTCTTCCATGGGAAATGATCGACAATAGTCAATTGGTGAAAAGTAAGTGGCACATGGTGAAACTTCAGGCTCATTCTCGTCGTCAGAGGAACTCCACTTGAAGTGAGGATCGTAATCACTCTGTCTATGCCCAATCATTACGCTATCGCAAATGCTGAAACGTTGATCAAGCCTAGGTTGTCGCATCAACAAGTCACCATCTATTCTCATGCTATGGCTCAAGGATTGGAAGGAACAACTATGGAAGAAAGAAGAAGTCTTTTGCCTTGTTGACCCTTCAAAGTCTGCGTTGGATTCTACTAGTGGATTATGAACGGGAGATGCAGTGTGACAACTGCAGCCAGTACCAGGAAGGCTGTTCAAAGTCTTCCTAATAAGAGCTAGCCACTTTTTTGCTGGGCCACTGTCTTCTGTGCCCAAGACGTTGCCAGCATTCAGAGGAACAATTTCTTGAAACCTGAAATCAATGTAGTCCAATAGATATAGCTTAACGTGAGAACAGTTGCATGGCTCAGAGAATGGGAAAGAAAAAAGAAATTTATTAAGTGCACATACCCAAGAACATACATGTCAGCAGGAGGTGAGGCATGGACCCAATCTTCAAGATTCAAATAATTTGGTGGCGACTTTCCAGCTACATTCCATGTTTCTACAAAAATCCTGCCTCAGCAGCAATTTAGGTATTAAAGACCAACAAAAACCAACTTTTGGTAGGAAACAAATGTACAAATGACTACAAGGACTTAGCATACCTGTAATGGTGCAAATCTGTAACTTGGTAAGCATCTGGGTCTGTCTTACCTGGCCTTAGTCGATCTGGGTGTCTCTTGTTCAATATTTCTGCACATAAAAATGGGGATTTTGAGGGGTTTGCCGGAAACCAGGTGGAATGAGTGGTGTGTGAGAGAAGTAATCACTATCAATTTTATTACTAATATGAAATTTTCAGATTTGGAAGACTATTGTGGTCCAACGCAATACTGGGTTCTGATACTGAACCTGTTTTACTTTTCTTGATGGCGCATGCCTTCCTCTCAAAAGAGTTATTCTTCCAATGTTCATCACCATCTGAAAAATGAACACAATAAAGTAGTTAAAGCTGTGTTCTTTCCACTACCAATGCATCAATCAAACATATAAACAGCACAAAAACAAAAAGAATTTTAAGTGAACGAGCTACAAAATAACTGGTGAAGAAAAGAATAATTTAGGAGATCCTGCTCTGCAATCTGATATATCAGGAATAGATTAAATACAAAACCATTTTGTTATAGAGACAATAAGAGATTGAAGAAATACAATAACGCAATGTTTTCCCTGTCTATAAGTATCTATCAAGTTGCATTGAAATTCCAAATTCCAGAAGATGAAGCCAGTAATCACCTCCATAAAAGACATCTTCTACATGAAATTCCTCAGCTTCGCTCTTGATGTTCAACCACTTCTTGACCAATGCCTTGGGCCATGAAAGCTTCGCGACAAGATAAACAAAGTCAGTTATTGGAGAACATAAGATTCACAGGCAAACAAAGAATGTTATTTTCATTTTTCTTTTAGGCATTCTACAAACCTTGCCTTTCTTCGAGTTCCCATCTCTCATTTTTTCTTCTCAAGGTCATATAGCCATCAGAATGATATGGCGATGAAGATGAATATGTGTTAGTCTTTCAGAAGTATAAGAAGATCATTTTTTTGTTTCTTTTTGGTTTTTGCGGACGATGCTTATGACAGAATTTTAAATTTTGGAAAAGGGAATAGACACAAATCTCGTTAATTGTCCTGAGAGTAGGATTCTTGCTCTTTTGCTCTGTTTTTCAAAGAGAGTGGAAGGAGTTAAAGATTGGCTCAAGGCTAAAACCAACGAGAGAAGAAAGAAACGAGTATTCAGTTTCCTGAGGCAATGAAGAGGAAACAACCGACGCAAAGAAGAGGATTACACAGCTGATCAACATTTATAAGCGAAAGTTAAATCCAAGAAACACCAAGTTGCACATTTAAGCTCTTCACTTGTCTTTGTGTCTCGTCCGAGGAACTGAGACAATGAGGAAAGAAGTGAAACAGAAATAAAGCCAATTCAAAACAGCGATGCGTAGAAGTAAAGACTATGAGACCGGAAGAGCAAAACAAGACAATGCAAAGACACAGAGTAGAGAAGAGCTTCTCTCGACGTCACCAAATGCTTTGAAGAGGGAATAAAGTGCAAGTGAAAGAGGTACGTTTCCCTCTCACACTCTCTCTCGAGTTGGGGGAGGACTTGTAATTTTTGCCATAATATAAAGTCCTCCGACTACGAGTTATTATTAAATAATAACTTAAAATTCCTGTCTAAACAGACACAGCAGCAGTTTTTTTTGATAATATTTGCAATAAAACTTGACTGTCCACTGTCAGATAAGATAGGTTTGATCAAGTGTCTTCAGATTGGTGTTCTAATATTATGATTGCTTTGGAAGGAAGTTGAGATAAAGAAAGAGCGGTTAAAGCATGAGGGTAAAAGATAAAAAGAAGGTGTATGTCACGTGAGATAGATTTAATGGCTTCCTGTCCTCTTTTCTGTACCTGTCACAAAGCTAGTGCTTATAGTTTAGGCCTATATTGATTGATTGATAAATCCAATACCTTGTAGGTGATAGGTAGCAGATGTATAAAAACTATAGTCAATGCGCAACTCAAATCCTTAATTCAAGAACCTCCAATGTCTTTGAGAAAAGTTGAGCCATTTTGTGGTTCATATGGCTCCTTTAACGTGGGGTTTTTGGGCTTTGGGACACGCGTTGCTCCTAGGTAAGCATACAATTTTGGGCATGGCATTGAACTTTGGAGGAAAATGCATCATCACATCGGGAACTTGCTGCTTTTTAGTAATCCATGTGCTGGTCTCCTGTGCAAATTTGAGGCACTTTTTGACTCAATCTAGACTCGTGTCCAAGGGATACAAGACAATTGTGCAATTTTGAGGTTTTTCATTTCAAGAAGCCCTTGTGTCTGTAAACTTAAAAACGTGTTTTATCGTGCATTGCATGAACTAAAACCACGAGTGATGCTGAACATGGAAGTAGGATCTTGTCTAGGCCATTAAGGGTACTATAGCCCATCTAAACACGCGATCTCATAGGTTTTTGTGCAATATGCTAAAGTGCTGCCTAGCTACATGCCACTCAAATTTCCTACAATTGTCACACATCTTCGTTTTCTACGCTCTGCTTCTTCACAACCGCATAATATCATATCAACAAACAAGACCATTTATGTTTACTTAAACGCAGCCACCACGTCGTAGCAATTACGTGCCAGCCTAACACAATCTAACCAATTCAACATCTCCACATTTGGGTCTCTCTCTAACACCACATCCGACACCGTAATCTGAACCTCACCTCTATAAGCCGTTATTTTCCCGCGAACCCTAGCCACAACCCCGATCTTGATCTCCGAGGCCCACTGATTGGCCATTGCGGCAATTAATCGAACATCTATGGGGTTGCGTCGCGAGAAGTACGGAGATGAGTGGTGGTTCAGCCAGAGCACACAACTCACGCAGCCAGTGCCGTCGTCGATAGCGAACTTGAGGAACCTGTTTGCCTTGTGCTCACAGCTGGTCACAACGCCAACGATCTCTGCTCGTGAAAGGGAGACTCCTTTGCGGGAGAAGGAGATTGGGTCCGAGGAGGAGAATTTGGGAGTTTGGGTGAGGGAGAGGAGATCGAATGCTAGCAATTTCACGTGCGTGTTTTGGAATATTTGACTCTTATTCATTTCAAGAGGGAGAACAAATCCTTATGGAACGAATTGGAGATTACTAACGCCCTAGGGTTTAACACAACCGTTGTTATTTACTAATAGGACAAGTTGGGCTGGATTGTCATAGAAAAAGATGTGGGCCTCGATTGAGCCAGTCCTAGAATCAAACACCACAACCATTGCAAATGACCATCTCATTGAGAAGTAACCAGTGGCACACACACGACGAGAGTGCAGAGATGAAGACATAAATCTTTTCATAGTTTTAATAATACAGAAGAAAAGGATTATCCAACCATGGTGCGCTTCCGTCCCCGTTGACGAACTGTAACAGATTGCATAGCAAGATAAGTTTAAAGGCCGTCTGAGTCTACAACAAAATCATAATCAACAAAAGACTTCAAGAAACCCACCTTGAGCCAGTTTGTTCAATGTTGATGACCACTGTTTTGAGGACTTCTTGTAGGCTCCAAGTATGCGCTCCATCTGCACAATCAATTTCAAAACCATTTTTCTAGTTTTGAGTAGCAGCGAAGAAGTGTAAAGCATGTAATTGAGTTTTCTGTCAATCAAATCTGTACTTTATAACACTTGATCAAAGTACTATTCCTATGGTTTTACTAGTTAAACCACAAGTTCAATGTTGAATTCCCATATAGCTTCACTTTTCGATTCCCACAAATTGTTGACTTCTATTCTCTTGCGTTTCAGGAAGAATGTGATAGGATGAGAGAAATTAGAGGATCGGATCAAATGTGCATAAAATTACCACATCGCCACATGAAGAATGCATTGAAAGCAAAGCTCGCTCCAGCACATATAGATCAACAGCCTTGTCCTCGGGAAGGGTTGATGTGAAGCTCAAACCAAAGTCAATGAGGACCTAAAACAAAACATCACATGAAAAAGTTAATTAACGTAACAGTTTATTCTTTCAAAGCAAAACAACTCACTCACCAGTAGATTGGTGCCATTCTGTATCAGCATGTTTGATGTGGTCAAGTCACCATGAATGAGGCCGCCGTCATGTAACTTGCCAATAGCATCTCCAATCTGCTTTGCGACATCATCCAGTCGTTCTTGGATAACGCCATTGATTCCGAGTTCGAGGAAGATATCTTTCACAGAAGAACCCTCAATGAACTCAAATGTCAGAGTGTTCAACTTAGGATCCACAGCATACAACACCGGAGTAGATACGCCAAGTCGCCTAGCCTTTGTCATGCATCGAGCCTCCTGCTCCATCGATTTAATTCATTAAAGATGTCACATCAAAATGAAAAGAACAAAGCTTATAAATGATGTATAGAAGCAAGTCTGCAAGGGAGAAACAGGTTATGAGAATAAACCCACCGCATTTAAGCGTTTTAGAGTAAGTTTAGAATCCAGAGTAGGGTGTCTATACTTCTTAGAGAAACGTTCCTTGACAATACACCTCCTTCCAACAAAAATTGAATCGAAAACTCTCTGAAATGAACGTTAAACAAGTATAAGAACTCTCAAGCAACATCCATCAAAATTTAATCTTGACTAGAAAATCAAGCCAAGACAAAATCGGCAGGAGGAATTTAATCAAGAAGGTGCATAAAAGTAAAAGCCAAAGCATTGTTTTTTTCTAATCATCAGGCTATAATGTTCGTAAAAGGAAACTCACAGCCTCAGCTCCTTGCTTCAGCAGAATAAGAGAACCATCGTTGACCTCTTTATCAACCTCCATAGTCGACACCAAAACCACTAATAGATGATGGAGTGGCGGCCGTTGTTTGATGAGCGACGGAGAGGCACTCCAGTTCCCGGATAGAAGGACGAATTGCAGGGTCGTTTCGCAAACCCTAACGGTACAGATAGAGTGCTTGGGCAGCGGGAATATGTCCTTTTCATTTCTTTTTTTTTCTAATTTCCCAAATAGCACATAACTGTTAAATTAAAATTGACGCAAACCCTAGATATAAAAATGAAGTAAAATTGCTTACAAACGTCGTCGTCTTTTTTGAGTCAGCATTTTAATTTAACTGGTAGATGCTTTCTCAATCTAATGGGTGCCCATTCCTTGAACAGTGAGATAACTCTCTCCGTCTTACAATTTGGGGTTTTGTTTAAATTTTGCTATGATCTTCAGGTTGTGGGTCTAGGGCAAAGCTATGACTTTTTCTTATTAGTTTTTAGTCTGTTCTTGGAATAATTATTTGAAGCTCTAATTTTTACGGAAGTCCTGGTTTGTAGCTTGTAATTGAGGAAGCATGAAGAGGCCTATGCCCTGGAGTGATGACGATGGGAATGATTCCTCGGGCGACGAGTCGTCATCCTCGCATTCAGATTCTGCAACCGACAGGTCAGCTGATAAAGCCGAGTCTAAGGAACGTAAATCTGGAGGTATTTCCCATTATTTTTGTTACGATGGTTATTCAATTTCTGCCAACGTTGTTTATCCATGATTGCAGCTTGTCGACCTCTCAGCTTTAGTTGTTAGCTTGTATGGACTTCTTTTTCTTTTTCTATTGCACAGTAAATGAAATTATTCAAAATGGCTATTCCATTAAGTAGGGGTTCCGAAATCATACATGAATAACGCATAATATGTGCTGAATAGTCTCTAATGGTTCTTGAAGAAGATAGAAATTTGCCGTAAACAAAGGTGAGTGCCTTAATGTTCGGAGTTCTTTATGCTACCCAAGTTCAATGATAGGTAAAGTAGTTTAAAATTTGACAGTGGTTATTGAGGTGGAACTTAGAAGGGTAACTCCATGTACTAGTGCAAGGATTGGTATAACACTTTTGGTTGATTCTATAGCTTGAGGTCGGTATAAACCTGTATGCCTAATCTTAAACTGCTATATCCTTGTGTGGGAAACTTGTTACTTGGACCAATAAAGCAATGTTGGAGGAAGGAATTTGATTGGGGAGTGTTTCAGCAATACAAGTTCTTTTATACTTTGGTACCCTGGTTCATGCAATCATATTGGATGATGAGGATTGGTGAATAATTAGCCATGGTGGCATAGAACCTATATTGTTTGTGGACATCCTCATTTCAGTTCCTATTTCTCAAATTCTCCACTTTGGTATCGGAGGAGAATTTGCTTTTCACCCTTATGTTTATTTTCCTTTCCATGTAGACAAGAGTGGAAGGCGAAAAGTCGTGGACTTTGAAGCATTAAAGCGACATGGCTATAAAGGTGGACTGTCAGTTTTGAATGTGCCTCCTCCGAAAGATAAAGTAGTGCCGGATTGGTCTTGGTCTACTGGCAAAGAACAGGGCAGAACTGGTGAAGTTGAAGAATCTTATGAAGAACGACAGAGAACGAGAGCTGCATTAAAGGATGGAGAGCAACTGGCCAGTGCGCAAACTTCAAAGGAGAAGAAGAGTCTTTCATTCTCCCAGAAAGAGAAGAGGAAACGAGAATTTGGTCAGGCTAGCAGGGGTAAGAGTTATGTTGCAGAAGAGAAAAGGTTGTTAAGAGATAGTGGCATCTACTCAGGCTTTGATACTTGAATTCGTAGTTCCTCATAGCAATATAAGGAATGTGGTGTACTTGAAACAATTGACCTTTGATGCACTAAAGACATTTGTTGTACACATGTACTTGGTACTGTGAACTTGAAAGATGCAACCTATTAAGTGGAATATATAATGAGATATGTCCGAATAGAAATGAGAGTTTGCCAGGCATGGTATCAAGCAATGACTAACCAAAAATATTAATAAAGATTTTTTTCTTTTTGTGCCACTTCTCAAGACTTTATTATGTTTGACAAGTTAAAATTAGTAGGTTCCAATATACGGTAGATATAAAATGGATAGGCAATCACTTCACCTTTCCAGTAACCTTCATCTAGACCCTGTGCAGTACCAAAGTTTCGAAGTAAAATGTTTCGGACCAAAACATACTTATGTCGTTCACTCAGCGACTACTAAATACTAATTGGTAAACTGAGGCGCTATCATTGAACTTCCAACACAACCTTACAAAAACTGTCAGACTGAAACTGATTGTCATTAACTTCAAAGATAATCTTACAGAAGTACATTAATACGAAGAAGCAAGCAAGCGAGACATCTACGTCTGACGTCGTCGGTTGGATCTTTCAAAGTCAAAAGCGGATCTTGCACACCACGGATGCTTCCTGGTATTTGAAGTCGAGATGTTTTCTGCTGGATGTTTGGTCATTGTAGCATCTCCATTTGAAGTCAGGGCGGTTACTGGTGATTAGCAAGATTGATCCGCAGATCTATGTGGAAGAGTCCTGCGTATGGCTCTGATAGTATTAGGAGTAGTTCGGCAACAACCTCCAACCAGAGAAGCTCCAACCTCGCACCATTTATCTACGTACGAAACAAAATCTTCATCAGACACCCCACTATTTTGCTGCAACGGAAACAAATGCAAACAGACATCAGTTTGCCATGTATAGAAGGAGGCTAACATATTAAGTTTCAAGATTGTACTTGACATAAAATAACAAATGGAATCCATACATTCCTTAGCTTTCATTTCCCCATTTCGGTTGACAATCCAACCAAGTTTTGCCGTACAATATGATTCTTTGAAAACTTAAAACCTGTGTTTGCTTGCTATTTACAGAGTCAGTTAAAAGGGTTCTACCTGGATACTTTTTTCAAAATGCCTTCCATTGATTTTAAAATAATATGTATTCCCCTGCAAAAAAGGACTTACCACCCACTCCTTTCGCTCAGCATCATAACTCTCCCCACTGTTTGGATATATGAGAATCGGCTTAGTAGTCACCTGAAGAATCTTTTATGTATAAATTTAAAACATAACAAGATAGGACCATTTCCAAATCCATAAGAACATAACCTCAACTATCTGCAAAAAGGACAAAAAGAAACCAACAAATTATGTTTGAATAACCACCATAAGAGTACCTTCTTCATAGACAATATCAGTCCCTGAATAAATCTAGGAGGTGTGCAGTTTATTCCCACGGCTACAACTTTCTTGCACGATTCAGCTATTGAGGCACATTCGATTAAAGAATCGCCACTAACCACGTTGATACCATCTTTAGAGTTAAAGGAGAACCAAGCAGGAATTGTTATGCCTTCATCCTCTAAGAGCTCAGCATAGGCCTGCAAGAAATAAGTAGCAAATCAAGCATGTAGGAAATAGCTAGCCTAAGATCCAGCATTTCATACAATTTCCTTCTCCAACAAACTCAATTTGGCATTACCCAAACATCAATATGAAGCAGGTGCCTGGTTCAATAATTGAAGAAACTCCTAGCCAGGTATAGCATAGCACAATAAACAAGAATTTTAGCACTGAAGAATGCTTTTCCTTATGCCTTCAATGATACAAAATGTTTAGGAAAACCAAAGTAAATGAAATATTACAACGTGTAAAAGACCCTGCATATTACCTGAGCTTCTATCTTGTTTGGAATTGTTTCAAAAGCTATGAGGTCAGCCCCTGATTCTGCCAGGATCTTCACCCTCCTCCGGTGAAAATCCTTCAGGTATTGTAGGGTAATTTTGTCGCCATAGTTCCCACTAATAAAGACACGAAACAGAATAAGAGATGAAGGCAGTAAAGTATATTGTATTAGCCTTTTCAGAAAAAAAAAAGCGACAATAGTCTGATGCCCTCAAGCTTAATTTGGCAGTAAATGACATAAAGTAATGAAAGGATGGAGAATTAATAATCGTCATACTCTACCCCCGTTATAATCAGTACAATTCCTGTTGAAAGTAATATTCTGGTGCTGTAGATACTATAAGGAACAATAAACCATGCATGGAACTTCCAGAAGATATTTCATAAATAAAAGAAAGGATTTCTAGCTGCTTAATGCACACAGAAATGTGAGCAATAGAATCAGTGTACAAATTTTAATAAGAGGTTGGCTCACCTGTACTCTGATCCATCAGCCAAATAAGCTCCGTAGCTGCCAACAGAAGCTGCAACTAGAACGGAACGTAGTTCTAGAACCCGACCGTTGTTATTACCATCAAGGGAACCTTCTTTACATCTTTCATAGTAAATAGCCCGTGCATCACATGCAATCTCTACGCTTTTCTTAAGCAAGGCTTCACTTTCTTCAGTAGAAAAGCCTTTAGCCTCAAAACCCTGAATTGTGGCCTATTCATATTGAATTGAACATGAGGGTCAATTTCATACATATAGAGAAAGAGAGAGGGGAAGCATGAAGGTGCATTTTATTTCTCTTTTGGGTGGGCAAAGGGGGTTGATGGCAGTCAAAGAGAATCATACCTGATAAGATGCTGTGATAATGATATCTGCACCAGCTTCAAGATAGTCAAGGTGTACCTGTGAAGCAAAAGAACCAGAAAAATGTGAAGATATATTACAGTTCACATTCTAAAGTTTTAACAAAAGGTAACATTAAGACATGGTTTTATCCCTTCAAAAAGAAGTCACTAAACCATTAACGTCATTAACATCTTTTTTGGTTCGGGTCCCAGTTACAGCTTTTCCCATAAATTTAATCACATTTTATCCACTTCTGAACAAAATGGTTCTGCTTAAAATGCCTTAAATAGAACTATAGCTAGCATTTCTCAAACACAAACATGTCTTTTCTTCTATTAGATGACATTCAATTGCTTACACTTCTAAAAATAATCATAAATCTTTATCCAGTGGCCCAGAAAGAAGTTCTGTCCACTTAATCAAGCAAGCCTTTCCTAATATGAACCATCAATTGCAAGATATTTCATTTACTAAGCCAACTAAAATAAATTTGGGTTACGGAATAAACTATGGGGAAATGACCTCCCCTCACCTTCACTCTTTCCAAACATCAAAGAGTAGAGATGAACAGTGAGAGAGATGGTGAATATAAGTTCCTGGTTTAAATTAAAAACTCATTACTCGTATATTGCAATAAAAGATCACAGTGGTCCCAAATTCAGAGACTCACTAAATATATTATTCCAGACAAACAAGATCAAAGAGTATCTAAGTCGTCCAATATTTAGGTTTAACAAAATTCATACTATCATATTACCGCATAAACAAACTGACAAAGCCGACTCCATAAAGAACATAAACCAACACCAACTCCGAGACAAAAACTTTCCAAATAATGGTGATCTCTATCTCCATGATTTGCCCGTTCTTACTACCGAAAACAAACTTATACTGCCAGACAACACAGTAGTTAAACCAATATAATGTCCACAAATGACTAATCCACTATCATTTTACAGAGAAACATGTCTAACAAAGACGAAACCAAATACCTAGTTCTTTTTGACATTAACGACGCAACATTTAGTTCGAAATTAACAGAACAAGATCTAAAGAAAGCACACGAACTACATTCTCAGTATTAAATAACCGAAAATAAAACAGAAACCGAATCATTTAGAACGTAAATCGGAAGTCAACGGTTAGATGGGTACAATACCGCTCGGACGAGATGAGGAGAGGTGAGGAGACACTTGGCGCTCCAGAGAGGATCGTTGAGGTCAGCACCGTGGCGTTCCAGCTCCGTCGCCAGGCCGCCATCAATGACGGCGACACCGCCCGAATGTCGGAGCAAATCAGTCATCAACGACGACATGTGGGCACGTCACATGAGCTAGCAGAGAGTCTGTCGGGTGGTTGAACTGAACAAGCACAAACTAGTAGCTTGCGATGTGGCTGTTACGCGACTTCGGAATTTATATAAAGACGCCCTGGAGTTTTCTAAATAGCAGTTTTGCCCAGTGTTTAGAATACCGTACCGTACCGGCTGGAAACCGGTACCGGTATGCCTTAAAAAATTTCGGTGTAAAATTCCGGTCGGTACCGGCCGGTACCGTCAATACCGAAATTTTAGGGACTATTTTGCAAAAAATTAAACCTTCAAGGACTAAATTGCAAATAAAAAAATTAAAACCTAATAATCTACCCGGACCCCCCCTCCCCGACCCCGACCTTCTCTTCTTCTTCGGTTTCTCTCCTCCCTCCCTCTCGTCACCGCTGGCCCGCTGC
>JANVCL010000009.1:12651805-12679030 GCA_026546855.1 Erythroxylum incrassatum
AGTGCTTTTTATTTTTATGTTGCCAAACAGTCTACTGTATGAAGCACTTTTAAAAAAGTTGTTTTTTAAATTGACAGCTAAACAGTCAACTGGCTTTAAAAAAAGCTCTTCTCAGAAAAGCTCTACTGACAAAAGCTCAACCAAACGAACCCTTAAGCTACTACTTAGGAGATTGGTGTATATAGAAACTTTTGCTTGTTTATGAACAAACGAAGACCCAAAGAAGTCATTTTCAAAGAGATCCTTGGGGGTTCGGATGAGTGCAGCTCCATACTTGGTAGAAGTTTGAACCATGGGTAGTCTGTGGTTGAAACTTGGAATGATGAATAAAAGCTAAGGCTATGTTTTGCGGGGGTTGATGCTCGCGATGTCCCAGAAAAATTAGTTAAGTTTGAGAGAAAAAGCTTTTGCTTATCTTCGGGACGTGATCTCTATCCTTATTTTTATATACCTACTCTATCTTATTAGATCTAAGTCATTCATTAATTTGAATAAGATCTAAGTCATCCATTAATGTGAAAGACAAGATAGATATACAAAAATGGAGACAGAGGATTTCAGAACCTTATCTTTGCTTCTAATCGTCTCAATTATCATCTTGGAAATTTAAATTCAACAAGCGTGACAAAGATGTATGCTAATAACAATTTAGAGATTTTTAGAGCCCCCAATTACGGTCTGTATGGGAATGTCATTTTCAGAATTAATTAATGTTTACTCGTGACCTATTTGCATTCCATCTAATATTGTTGCTTATTCTATAATTGAAGTATAAATTTACTTATTTAAAAATTATCTTTATTAGTTTTAATATATAGTATAATATATTAAGAGAATAATTTATAATTTTATAAGATTATTTATAATTTTATAAGATTACTTAAAATGATATCAATTATCAATTGATACCAACATTGTATCGTACTAAAATTAAATATGGCATGGAATTCATTACGATATTCACAAATTAATTATAGGGCTTCGTCCCTTCAATTTAAAACATTATTCATTTTTAAAAAATAATTTTATCATACAAAAAGTAATTATACTCTTAATTGGAATGTGATTGTTAATTTTCTAAATGCGTATTTAAAATTAATATTAGTTAAAATGATAATCATAACAATATGTTAAATGGCACAAGTATAAAGTGAAACTTAGAGAATTATAAATTTAAGATATTAAAATTATGATTAACTCTTCTTTTTACAAAAAAAGAGAGGATATTTCATATTCAAATAAGATAGAAGAATTTGACAAAAGGAAACAATGGCTTATATATAACCTATATTTATATATTTAATGTAATATTTAAGCTAAAAGATTAGCACCTCTAATGTGATTTTCTGTTTCATTAAAATATTTTTTTTTGAAATTGCTAAAGAAAATACACTTCAAAATGGCAAGTCAAAAAAAGTTGTCTTGTAATTGCAAATAAGGACGACAATGGGTTAGATTTGGTTAAGGCCTGTTGGAGCTTAGAATTGACCTAAGACCTAATCTGACCCAAAGCAATGGGTCCGAGTCTAAATTCAACTAAATATGAGGCAATTTGATTTGCCAAAACTTTTTTATAAATTAAAAATATAAAATAATATTTTTTAAAAACAAAATGAGAATGTATTATTTATGATGATTAACTTTTTAGGAAAAAAATCCGTATCAGTCTAGATCCAGTTGCTATCCTTAACTTTACAGCACCACTTACGTCTACTTGAACTAGTCTAAAAAGACTCTTGGGCGTAAGATACATATCTCAGTCCGACGAGTTGCACCTATGCTATGCAGCTTATTGTGCGTCAGCGGTTTTAAATTTATACTCAAAAAAGGTTGTTTGAAAAAATAGAAATAAGCAAAGGCCTAGAATCTACTCTTGTTTGGTGGTAGGTGTATAAGTATTAATACTTAAGAGCAGCACATGGAATGGAAGTTGGAGTGGGGCAATGGGTTCTCCTTCACGGTTGTTTACACTTTGCCTAACATAATCATGGCAATTATAGGATGTTTGCTCCTTTACCTGTCTTATTGCTGTGAGATGGGTACGTGCTACTGCTATATATCCATACCATTTCAGTTGAGAGAGGTTAAAAAGTTATGTTGTTCCATCTGATTTAAGGGTCCATTTGGTAACCTTTTTCTGTTTGGGATTTGGAAGTAAGTGCAAAATTTGGTAGATTTGAGGAGTTTTATTCATGTGGTTTGTCTGCTTAAGTTTGGAGTGGAGTGGAGTCACCAAGAAGCTCCAAAACCTAAATGCTTCCCACCTTCCTTTTCCTTCATCAACCATTCAATGCATGTCTCTTAACTATGACTTGCAAGGATGAGATGAGTAATAAAGACAGAAAGCAAAGACTAGTGGGGAAAATATAAGGGGTGGGTCCTATACATGCATTAGATTTGATGGAACTCAAAAGAAAAGAAATAGGCATGTCTATGACCTTCACTTTACAATGAAAAATTCACCAACGTAAAAATTCCTCTCCTTTCAATAGGTAAAAGTTTAGTGTCACTTATATTGTTTTTCTTCAGCCATTTCATTTTTCTTTTATCTAAAAAAAAGATAAATTCAGTGCATAAAGTTCTTTATTTTTGTGCAAGTCAAATAAGAGTTATTAATTATACCAATTTTTTATTTGCATTTTACAAAAAAACTGTTTATGTGACTCAAATTCGTGATCTCCAAGTCATTGATTACTATTATATCGGTAACATTTATTTTGATATTTATAATAGTAATTTGATTTTTAAAAATAAGTTAACTGAAATCAATAAAAATGGAAAGTATATACATGTCATGCAACATAGAAATTACTATAATCAAAATGGTCAACAACAATTATTAATTTAAGATCTTGATAGTGAGGAAAGGAGACCTAAAATTTTCTTATCTTATATTACTCACTAAGTATGCAGACACGTAATCAATAATCAAAGCAAAACTTCTCGAGCAGAATTAGTTTTGTGGGTTAATTTTATAATTAATTAAAAAATAGATCTTAGGATCAACTACTTTTTGTTTTTGTAAATGATGATAAAGCTATTTATTGCCTCTAAGAAAAGCCTTCCCACTGATGTTCTTCATTCCCTTTTCTGGTTGACTTTCAATTAGTGCTTACAGTGATGTAGCAAACTCTTGAGTCAGCTGCAGCCCCTCGAAAGAGATGTAACAGTATAACGAAAGAGATTAGTCACTAATTTCGGCCGTTAGACACCTCCTAAGAGAGAAAAAAAAACTAATTCAAGCTCTACTGAGCACCGACTCTGTGCTGGCTGTTTAATACTGACTAAGACATTCAGACTTGTTTAACATTCAAAATTTCTGAGCTTATGTGGACGTCATCAAGATAGGGGGGCAGATAATTGAAGACAAATTCCAAAATCGTACACTTACACTTACACCTACACCCAACCAACCCAATATTCCAAGCTGCCTTACCCTTCTAAATAATAACCCAATGTGAATCAACGTCATCATCAGAAGAGACCAGTGGCTTATGCTTGCCTGCATAATTAGACTTTTGAAATCAATATGATTTGTCCTAAACTTTTTGTTACATTTACAAAAGTAAATACATTTAAAAAATGAGATTTGTTTAACGAAAGCTATTATTGAACCATATGGACCAATTATGGCACTTTTAATCAACTGTTATTGCACTCACCCAAGAGATGTGGACCATCTCTCCACATGAAAATTGAACATACAGATATGCTTGATTATGACAATAATGTTTATTTATTTAGAATATATAGTGCTTGAATTCCTAAATAACAACTGCATACCTTACTCTTTCGTATGGGAAGGAAAGGAACAAAGTTTGTAACGGAGGATTACGGCATTCATGTTTTGCGTGGGGCCATATTGGACATTAGGAAGAGGATTTCAGACTTCTCCTGGTGGACTGACGAATGACAGCCGTCCTCGCCACCGCCCAAGTCCCTAACCTTTTCCTCTAAAGCGGACGAGACACCGTGTCAAACTCAATCATATCATCCTACAGGCAAGGCAAGGCAACACCCCTTAAAGATTCTTTCCAACAATGCCCCTAACCCATCGAAAAGACCCATTTGGCCTTACACCAAGGATCATGGGTTTGTTTACTTTTTACGTCTTTAATTTAGTGGTAAGTGGGAATCAACGGCCAAAAATGGAGTTTAATGGAGTCATTGAATTGTGTCTTAATGTCAAATACCTTACCGTTGGATTCATGTAAATTGTTTTCTTCACTCCTTACTTACACTGTATCACATTTAATAATTATAGATGTATTTTTTATTTTATTACCAAATTTTGACATTTGACCGCACCTCGGCTTTAATGGTAACAGAATCTTTCTCAACGATCAGTCAATAAATACATGGGTTAAAATAGGTATGAACAAGGGCTGATTAGTAATTTCGTTAAGCCGTAATTAAGAGTCCTAGGATAATCAAAATCTCCCAGAATCACCCCAACACGAGTACACTATACAATATATAACGAAAAGAACAGCAAAAGTCACTCACTTGGGTGTTTTTCCTAGAAATTTACGTTTTTGTTTTTAGTTTTCCTTGCCCGGACTTTTGTTATGCTTTCCTCATCAGCAAACAGTACCTAACAAGCAAGCAACGCCCGGAGAGAGAAATAAAGAGACGCACAGGCGCAAGCTGAGATCTAGCAACCATGGGTTGAAACTCCATAGCATGTGTGAAACCTGCCAAACTTGTCTGTTCTTTTCCACTAACTGCTGATCAGTAGTAACATAGAGCGTCCGCGTTCATATTTTCCGGTGAGATTCTCTGTCTTTTCTTTAAGTTAGTCAACATGTTCAAAGCCGCCTTCTGTTTCTGTTGTTCTCGTGTTCGATTTTTGGTATTCTTCTTTCTTCATTTCTATCTCGCTCTCTTTTATTTTTCCTTCTCTACGAGCTTTCAAGGAATGTTTGTTTGAAGTCTTTCACTTCAATTCCACGTTAGTGCATGATAATTGTATGATTTCTCAAGTATGATTATGCAGCAACTTTTTTCTTTTTTTTCTTTTTGTTCTTGGATGTTTTTAACTATGAAACTCGATGATCTAACTTTGCTTCTATTTAAATTTTCAGTTTTGTCGTGTTTCCGCGATCAGGTTCATGCTGTCAGTTTTGGAGTTAGCAGTTAACCTTTGTTCCTAATCCTTGGACTACTTGCGGCTGATCAGGTAGCTTAAGGTCTGATCTCAATTGATTGCGATTTATGATCTTACATACGGAATCTAAATTATGTAATGTTTTGTTTCTGGAGGTTGTTGAAAGGACGGGCTTTGGAGCTTTATATTTGGCCATCTTTGCACGCTTGACTGCCGGTTTCGTCTCGTATTCTGGTTGGGCCATCTGTCTTTGTTTAAAGGAATTTAGTGACAGTGTTCTACTTGGATTTAGCCATGGGAACCGTCTCGGAGGCAAATTCTAAACGCAAGTACTCTTGGTGGTGGGACAGTCACATCAGCCCAAAAAACTCCAAATGGCTTCAGGAGAATCTTACTGGTATTGTTCTGTTTTATTTTAGAAACTTGTTTTTTATTCTGTTTCAAGTATTGTCTATCTTCTTAGATCACCCTATAGATGCTGCCTTTGCAATGGGATTATAACTTAATTCGGCATGTTGGACTCTGTATTATGTACGCGACTTGTAGCAGTTTAACGAAGTACTTACTCTTCACTTGAGTTGCTATTGAAAGACGGTCTTGTAGTTGTGAACTTTGCGTGCTAGTTATATGATATCAGAGATTGTGAATACCAGTGTCAACTACCTTACTTTTTTCAAAATTGTACTTGCTACTTTGAGATTGTGAAGGAAATTAACTAATTTCTATACTGTATCGTGACTCAGTTTTAGTTTCCAGTATTTTTTAATAATGGTTTCACAAGTCATGTTCAGTGACAGTGATTTCGAAGTAGGTTCTACTGTTCTAGTGCTAAATTTGGAGATGGAACTTCTTCGGTCTTTCTCTTTATTTGTTTTTGCGTTAATGCCTTGATCTGATTCTATTCTGTCGGGACAGATATGGATGTTAAAGTGAAACAAATGATCAAACTCATTGAAGAAGATGCAGATTCATTTGCACGGAGAGCAGAGATGTACTATAAAAAAAGGCCGGAGCTTATGAAATTGGTCGAAGAATTCTACAGGGCTTATCGTGCATTGGCTGAAAGATATGATCATGCAACTGGGGTGCTACGCCAGGCACATCGGACGATGGCAGAAGCATTTCCCAATCAAATTCCGTTTGTTCTTACTGATGAATCACCTACAGGTCCCTTGGCAGATGCTGATCCCCGTACACCTGATTTGTCATCAATGCGTGCTTTTGTTGACCCTGATGAGTTGCAAAGTGATGCTTTGGGGTCATCATCATCAATTTTTCATACCGCCAAGAGGAGTGGAGCTTTTACCGACGAATCTGATACTGGTGCTGGCAGAAAGGGTTTGAGACAGCTCAGTGATAGTTTGGGGTCTGGACAAGTGGTGAACCATTCAAGGTTTGCCGAAGGAAGAGTAAGAAAAGGACTCAACTTTTCTGATCCAGAGGAGGGTAGCCAGGATCTCAAGGCTCGAGTTCCATCCGATTCTGAACTTGTGGGAAAAGCTGAGGAAGAAATTGTAACATTGAAGAATGCTCTCGCTAAATTACAAGCTGAAAAGGAAGCTGGTCTACTTCAGTATCGAGAAAGTTTGGAAAGATTGTCTAAACTGGAGTCAGAAATCTCTCGTGCAAAAGAGGATTCCATGGACCTTAATGATCGGGCTAGCAAAGCTGAATCAGAAGTACAAACTTTGAAGTTAGCCCTTGGCAAGGTAGAGGCTGAAAGGGAAGCTAGTTATCTTCAATACCAGCAGTGTTTGGATAAAATAGCAAATCTTGAGAATAGCATCTCCCTTGCCGAGAAGGATGCAGGGGAACTTAGTGAGCGTGCAAGTGAGGCTGAAACTGAAACACAATCACTAAAGGAAGACATAACTAGATTAGAATCTGAAAAAGACGCTGCTCTTCTACAGCTCAAGCAGTCTCTGGATATGATATCTGATCTGAGGGAAAAATTAGGGCTTGCTGAGGAAGAGGCAAAGAGGTCTTATGAGCGCGCTGAAGAAGCTGAAAGGGAAATTGAAATTCTGAAGCAAGCATTAGCCGAGCTAATAAATGAGAAGGAAACTGCTTCTGCTCAATACAAGCAGTGCCTGGAAAGAATTTCACTTCTGGAGCATAAACTTGCTTGTGCTGAGGAGGAGGTTGGACGGCTCAAATCTGAGCTAGATAATGGAGTTGCTAAGTTCAAGGGTGCTGAAGAGAGGTGTCTTTTGTTGGAAACATCAAATCAAACTATGCACTCAGAATTGGAGTCTATATCACAACGAGTGGCTGCTCAAACTGAGGAACTTACGGAGAAACAGAAGGAGATGGGAAGACTTTGGACTTGCATACAAGAAGAGCATCTGCGGTTTGTGGAGGCTGAAACTGCTTTTCAAACTCTGCAACATTTGCATTCCCAGTCACAGGAAGAACTGAGGTCTATGGCCGTAGAGCTCCAGAATAGGGCTCAGATTTCAGAGGGCCTGGAAACTCGTAATCATATTCTACAGAATGAACTGGCGCAGGTCAAGGCGGAGAATAAGGGCTTGAGTGAAGTTAATTTATCTTCAACTTTGACGATACAGAATTTGCAAGGTGAGATTTCAAGCTTGCGGGAAACAATAGGAAAACTTGAAGCTGAAGTAGAGCTACGGGTGGACCAAAGAAATGCTCTTCAGCAAGAAATATACTGTTTAAAAGAGGAAATAAATGAACTTAACAAGAAACATCTGGCTGTAATGAATCAGGTGGAATCAATTGGGTACAGTTCAGAGAGTTTTGGGTCTTCTGTGAAGAATTTGCAAGAGGAGAGCACGAAATTGAAAGGGGATCTTGAGAAAGAGAGAAGTGAAAATGAAGCACTTCTGGGGAAGCTTGAGAACATGGAGAAACTTATCACTAAAAATGCAGTTCTGGAAAATTCCTTGTCAGATCTAAATGTCGAGCTAGAGGAGCTTAGGAAAAAGCTGAAGAGTTTAGAAGAATCCTATCAATTTCTCCTGGCAGATAAAGAAGCTCTTGCTTCTGAGAAGACAACGCTGGTCTCACAATTGCTGGTTGCAACTGAGCATTTGGAGAAAGTCACGGAGAAGAACCTTTTTCTGGAGAATTCCCTTCTTGATGCAAATGCTGAGCTTGAAAGTTTGAGATTGAAATTAGAGAGCTTGGAGGAATTGTATAAGGCGATGCAGAATGAGAAGTCTGACCTGGTCATTGCCAAAGGAAGCTTGATATCGGAGTTGGACATTACTCAGAAAAGACTGGAAGATTTGGAGAAAAATTTCAGAGAGTTAGCAGATAACTACTATAATCTGGAGAAAGATAAAAATGCAATACTTGATGAAGTACAAGAGCTACGGGTTTCTCTTGATGCTCAGAAGAAAGAATATGCTAGTCTTGCCCAGTTCAGTGAGTCCCAGCTGGCTAGCATGGCATCAAAGATCTGCTTACTAGAAGAAGAAGTTCTTCATAGAACAAAAAAGTACGAGGATGAAGTGGAAAAAGGTGTTAATTCTCAGATTGAGATTTTTATCTGGCAAAGGTGGGTAAGGGATATGGAAGAAAAGAACATTTCCCTCTTACTTCAATATCAGAAACTACTCGAGGCATCTAAACTGTCAGATAAACTGATTTCTGAACTGGAATCTGAAAAAACAGCCCAAAAAGCCAAAGTGCAGTCTTTGTTTGACCAAATTAAAACATTGAAGATGGGGCTTTACCAAGTGATAAGGACGCTTGAACCTGGTGCAAACCAGTGGTATGAAGGTAAGGCAGAGCAAGACCTCCTGAACTATGTGGTTGACAAGATTGAAGAAACAGAAGAGTTGCTTTTCAGGAATGAGCAGCTGGTCATTGAAAATTCTATTCTTGTTTCCCTACTTGGGGAACTGCAAATAGAAGTTGCTAATCTTGCGACAGCTAAAGACATTCTTGATCAGGAGCTCACTACCAGGATGGAGCAGCAGTTGGTTTTGCAGGGTGAGAGCCAAAAACTTGTAGAGTTGAATGCAGGTTTGCAGTTGAAAGTTACAGAGGGGCAAAACAAAGAGGACATTTTGAGGGATGAGTTAAAGAATCTACAGGGACAGCTTTTGGACTCAGAACTGGGTCATAAAAACGTGCTAGAAGAGAATTCCAAGATGCTTTCTGAGCAGAGATTGTTGATGCAGTCACTCTCAACCTTGAAGGCAGAAAAGTGTAACCTAGAAGATGAAATCTGCGCTGCTTTTTGTGAATCGGTATCTCAGGGTATCCATTCTTCCCTTCTCAGACATATCATCTTTCGAAAGTCTCTGGAAGTTGAGAAGCTGATAGGAAATCTGGATGAACTCAATTATACAAATTATGACCTAAAGTGGAAAGTAGAGATGATGGAAAGCAAGTTGGAGAAGCTTTGTTCTGTGGAGAATGAGAATGCGGCACTGCAAAAAATGGTAGAGAATCTGAAGTGCAATTGTGGTGAGGTTGAGGTCATTCGAGCAGATCAAGAAAGACAATTGCTGACATTATCTAGACATTATGACGAGCAGAGTAGGGAGGTGGAGTGCATCCATGAAGAGAATAAGAAATTAGAGATTGAGCTTTGTAAATTGCATGAAGAATATGTGGTAACTAAAAGTAGGGAGGACAATTTGAATCATGAACTGCGAAAGGAAAGAGATGAGCTCGAAGAGTGGGAGTCTCAGGCTACTGCATTATTCGGTGAACTGCAGACATCTGCTGTGACAGAAGCAATTTTGGAAGAAAAGGTTCGTGAGCTTGTTAAAGCATGTGAACTCCACCAAGATAGGGACTGCTCAAGAACTATGGAGATTGACCAGCTGAAGGAAACAGTACGTACCCTTGAAGGTGTAAACGAAGGACATACAGCTCACATGACCGCCATTATCCCAGTTTTCAATTCTTTGAGGGATAGCGTTACTTCATTAGAAAGTCACACTCTTCCTCATGAAAACTGTGCCCAAGCCAACGGCAAGGAAGCCAAGGTGGTTGCTCACTTTTATATATACTTCCAATCTGTATCAATACTTTCTTTAGCTAACCTAAATCTACAACTGCCAGTTAAGAGTAGTACCTCCACCTTTTTTTTTATTATTATTATTTTCAATTATGTGGAGTAGCATAATCAGTCACTTGGGAATTTTTTTTGATCTTACCTTACCTAGGAACTCCCAAAACTTCATTCAAACATCCATTTGTTCGTCAAGAATCTGTCCTTTTTTTATAAATATGCTTTCTGTTGAGAACCATCTTGGACATTCGTAGGATTGCTTTCGTGAAATGACTTAATAATCATTTTCTTCCCTCAATTCCTTGCATCCACTATTGGGTATCCTCTAAAGTCCATCACTTGCAGGATGACACAACGATCGTTCATACTAACTGGTGTCAACAATTGAGCGAAGGAGAGAATGCAACGTTCGGTGGTGGATTGCTGGCCTTGCAGGAAATGCAAATGACGATCAGAGCTATAGAGAACGCAGTCATGGAAAAGGAGAGGCATCTAATGGTGGAGAACATAAATGCTAACTCCAAACTAGAGGCTGCAATGAGACAGATTGAAAAATTGAAATCAAGAAGCAGCTTGCACTGGCAAGGTAGTTCGAAAGGCAAGCATGCTAATCCAAGACCAGAGGTTGAGGAACTGGAACCTGTAGTTGTCGATCATCTCAGGACACGAAAACAAAAGCACGAAATCTCTGAAGAGGAAGTGATGACTAAAGACATAATCCTCGATCAGATATCCGATTGTTCTCCCCATGGAATCAGCAGAAGAGAAGCCGATAATCAGATGCTTGAAATATGGGAAGCTACCAACAAGAATGGCAACATCGGCCTGACTGTCGGGAAGTCCCAGAAAGCAATCAGTTCACCGAATGGGAAGAAACACAGTAGACGGCATCCCTCATCCGATTCTCTGGTTGAGAAGGAGGTAAATGTTGACAAATTGGAGATTTCGAAACGATTCTCGGGATCTTTTCAAGAAACAAGTGAGAGGAAAGTACTGGAAAGACTAGATTCTGATGCTCAAAAGTTAGCAAACCTTCAAATTACTGTGCATGATTTGAGGAGGAAGTTGGAGATCACAGAGAAAAGCAAAAAAGGCAAAGGCTTTGAATTCGACACTTTGAAGGAACAGTTAGAAGAGTCGGAGGAGACCATCATGAGATTGTTCGAGTTTAATCGCAAACTAATTAAGAGCATTGAAGACAACAATTCAGTATCCTTCAATGAGGAAACAAGTTCAGCTCCAGATGAGAATGCTACAAGCAGGAGGAGAAAAGTCTCAGAACAGGCGAGAAGGGTGTCAGAAAAAATTGGGAGATTGCAGTTAGAGGTTCAGAAATTGCAGTTTCTGCTACTGAAACTTGATGATGAAAACAAAAGCAGTGGGAAAACCAGAATAATTGAGAGAAAAACCAGAGTTCTGCTGCGAGACTATCTCTATGGTGGGACAAGAACAAGCCAGAAACGAAAGAAGGGGCACTTCTGTTCGTGCGTGCAACCACCAACTAGCGATTGAGACAATTATAGTTTCATCCATACATTCGTAGTTTCTAAATACCTACTTTTGAGACCTTCTTGGTTGCTTTGTGCATAAACTTCCTTTCCTAGAAATTTTCGGTAGATCTACAGATCTTGCTGTACATTTCAGGCTCCATCTAAACTTCGAGAAGTTGCTCCAAGAGGGCATTTGCTTATCTTGTGGGTTTGTTTCCATTTTATTTTATTTTTCTACAGATTCTATTAAAACATGTCTAGAAACACCTTAGGCCATCCTACAGGTGGGTTAAAAATGCTTGCTCATATTGTAGAGGTGGCAATGAAAGATACCAGATGGTTTAACAATTAGGACGGACAGAAGGCCAAAGCTTTGACACAACCAAACCCTCTCGTACTCGTGTTACCTTCCATACCTAAAGAAAGTTTCTTGGTTCTGGAGCAATGTTTGTTTTACATGGACTAGGAGTCCAGGCGCAACTCTCTTCTTCTTTCCGTTCCTGGTAGCAACTGTTACTTGTGTGTTTCAACGATGTTGGTAGAGTTTATGAAAATATGCTTCTACTACAATTTCTGCTTTCAAATATGAAGTCCAGCCATGCTTCTCTAACTACAAGAGACTGACGAACACACGCCTTTGTAAATCACCAGTATCAAATCCCAAAAGTATAATAATAAGACTTTTAAAAGTGGGGGTGATGAGAAAATACAAGCAACAACGTCAACAGACGTTGGTTGAGATCAGAATGAATGATGTATTAATCAGACATCCGTTCTTAAATTTACATGAGGCATATCCCCCACAAAATTCACTTAGGATTGATTAAGGATTCTTCAACTACAAGCTCTGGAATTCGGAGGAGGGATTTACTAATTCAACAGACACTTCTGTTTTGAGTATACCGCCAGGTTCTCCCTCGTGGTTTTCCCCAGTGGATCAACCTGCTTACAATACTGCTCTCCATGGCCGTAATCGTGATGGCGTGATGGCCGGACAAAGCAACATCAGGATGCAGTTGATCTCCACTATCAATCATAATATTCTGGAGCAAACAGCATACCAAGATAATGCTTGGTAGTTTCCGCTTATCAGGTCTCCACATGACCTTATTAAGAATTCTCCAACTACCCTTTAATTGCAAAAATGACCTCACTGCTAGCAACCTGGCAGACTCGTGCATAGAATTGAAACTGATCAAGGAATCAGAAAGTTCATCACCTCTATCAGGTGTTATGAGCCATGGAAGAAGAGGATAGCCGACGCCACCAACAATATATTCCCTGATCTCCACCCCTTCAGCTAAAGTCCTCAAACTTCCATTCAGACATTTCCCATTCTCACAAAGCTTGAAAAATCCAGAACACTTGAGGAGTCTCGACACTGTCATGCCTCCAGGCCAACCAGTCACAATATCAAGAAACCTCATCTCATGGTCAACAATCCCCTGCAAGAACATGCTGTAATTCTTCTCTTGGTCGCACCAATCATCCGAGGTTTGAACAGCTGGAAGTGTCATTGTGATATGAGTTGAATCAATAGCTCCACAACAATTTGGCAACCCAAATGTGGCTTCAAACTTGGACTTTATTTCCTCCATTCTACTCGAATCAGGCCACTTGAGATGGTGCTTGGCTCGTTCTTCTAAAGATTCAATGAATCTCCAAGTCACTTGAGAGACAGTTGACTGGCCGACCCCAAAGGCAGCCCCAACTGAGACCTGAGACTTGCCGGAAGCTAGCCGTCTGAGAGCTATCGCAACCTGTTTTTCAACACTAAGAAACCTTCCTTCAATGTTGATGAGCCCAGAGGGTGGTCTTGATATCAGATCTTCTCTTACAAGAGAACAAATGTATTCAAAAGTCTTTCTTGAAACCCTGAAGAAGTATTTGAACCCTTCTTCTTCATCAGACGGCACCAGAAAATCTACAATGTCAAATTCCAAATCCGAATATAAGTCCACTAATAATTGAAAATTTTACGAAATCTGACATCGCCTATGACATAAACGCATATTCTTGAACATTTCACAACAGACCAACTGCAATGTATGCTATGTAAAGCAAATCCCAGTGCATTCTATTTCTACGGGAAAACACACCAATTGAAAATAGAAAGGACTCAGATTCACTAGCACGAAATTAGTTTTAAATTTCAAACAATTTCATAGAAAAGGTGAGCAAGTGACAGATAAAAAGAGGGAAAAGGAACCTGGAGAAGAAGAATTCTTGAGCCAGAAACTATCCCACCAATCCGAATCAGAGGCTTTGGGGTCGATTGGAACCACACTGGTCGTGGGTTTGCCATGCTTCTTCCGTTTCTTCAATTTCTTTGAAACCTTTTTGCCTTTCTTCGATTTCTTCGGAGGAGCCATCTCACCCTATACACAAGTCATCCCCTTCCAACTTCGCTCCAAACAATATATCTTGAGTAGATTGTCATTTACATTGCTTACGACTGATTTTTATTTTTATTTTTCATAGAAATAAATCACATATTTAGATGTTGAGTTGGGTTTTAAGAACAAACAGCAAATGCAAGAAGAAGACGAACAAGAATTTTTATTTGTGAAAGTCTAATTACACTGTACAATAAAAAGTAAAATTAAAATATTAGTAATTAAGTAAAAATACAAAGATATCATAACCATTTCACCATCAGATGCGTTAAGTATACACTTGTACTTTGTTTTTTTGGTTACAATACAGTTGGGTCTCGTTTGGTTGGTATAAATTGTAGACTATGAAAATAATCTTTTTCGTAAAATTTAAATTATTATGTTTGGTTCGTTTTAGTTAGGAAAGTAAAAATTTCCTAATTTAAGGAAAGTAGTAGCACTTTCCCTAGATTCTAAATCCCAACACCCCTTTAATATTTAGATTACTTTCCTTAAGATTTTAATTTAAAAATTATATTGGTCAATTTAACCCTTCATTCTTTCTCTACTCTACTACTTTAAAATATATATATTTTAAATAAATTTTGATTTAATAATTTAAAATATATAAAAATAAATTTTAGTTTACAAATAATAATTTTTAAAAATAAAATATTTTATTAATAAATATTATATAAAGTATTTAAATAAATTTAAATAAAAATAATTTTTGTAATTTTTATTTAATTTATAATTATTATTAGTAATAAAAATATTTATTATTATTTTAAAAACATAAATTCAAAATTCAAAATAATTTTAAAAGTTGAAATAAATAAAATAACTAATTAAAAAACTTTGGAAAAAAGAGGAGAAGGAGAGATCAGAGGGAAGGAGGAAAATTTCAAATTTTTTTGAAAATTTTCCTTATTTTTTAAAATTTCTAGTATCGGCAGGTATTTGGATTTTAAATATTTTTACTCTTCAGGTTCATATTTTTCCTTATTTAATAATTTCAATTTTTATTCGATTTGTAAGGATATAATTAGAAACACATGTCAAAATTAAGTTACATTTAATAAAATATTGTTGCATACCAAATACTATAATAAGAATCCACCAAACATTCCTATTAGAATTCTTATATGTATCCAAACATATAAATATCTTTATTTTCCATAGATTTATTTTTCGAATAATCATATTTCAAATTTACTTTACTTTCCTGTCAGCCAAACGGAGTCTTGTATTCTTTTTAAAACCTCCAAATGTGTATGGAACTTGTTATAGCAGCCCTTGGTGTCCATTTTAAAGCATATAACACCTTCTTTAATAGATATACCTCCTCCTTCCACTGAACAATAAATCCTTTACGATGTTTCCTAAAAGTTTTTTCTTCCTAAATAGCCATTAAGGTTAACTTGACATCCATATGTTGTATGATCTAAGCCTATTCGGCAATAAAAGCCATCAATATCCTTGTGGTATCTAACATGGTAAGTGGGGCAAATGTTTTAGAAGATTCCATTCCAGATATTTGAGCATATCCCTTAAAAACAAACCTTGCCTTTTATTATTCCTAGTACCATCAGATTGAACTTGGTACTATAAGCTTATTTGCCTTTTATAGTTTTCTTCAGTTCTGTCCACTAACTCCCATGTTTGGTTGTTTTCAATCATATTAAGCTCTTCTTTCATTGCAATTATTTATTTTTCATATGTTACAGCTTCTTCATACATTTTAGGTTCCATTGCAATAAGATTACAACTTTAATAAATGAAGAATAATGATCTAGTTCCCCTAATTGGTTATTTGTCAATAATATCATTCGCCCCTTAGAAATCAAGCTTATTGTCATTCTCCAAGGTCTAACCTTCTGACTTAAGAAATTAGCCATACTTACTAAAAATCACTTTGTTGCTTTATGGTGAATAGATCTTATAGGCCTTTGAAATTGAGTTATAACTTATAAAAATTGAGGGTTATGCCTTTTTTTTTAATCTAATTGGTCTCTCTTGACTTGAGGAATGTAAGAAAAACACAAGCAACCAAATGTTCTCACATTAAGGATCCTTGGTTTATAATCGTACCACATTTTAAATAGAGTCTTTTTCCACATATTTTTTATTGGAAATTTGTTTAGAAAAAAGTTAACGTAATTGCAGCCTTAGCCCTGAATTTCTTTGGTAAGTTTGTTATGAAACAAACATTTGTTTATCTCCATAATCTTATTTTTCCTCTCCATAAATCCACTCTATTGAGGAGCGTAAGGTGCATTGAACTGATGTTCAATTTCTATATTTTCATTAAACTTGTTAAGTCTTTTAGAGGTATATTGAATTTCATTATTAGACTATTATTTGCATTTACATCACTTGAATTTTTATCTAAGCTTTAAACTTCCAAAAGATGTTAGTAACATCATTTTTAAGTTTCATGAAGTAAATCCATCACATTCATGTCACATCATCAAAAGCAATATTATACTTACTTTCATTCAATGATGATATTTTTTTAGATCTTTCTGTGTATCCTAATTACAACATATAGCTCTCTAGGCCTAGTTTCATAGAAAAGGAAGCCTTACTTACTTCCTATATTGGCAAGCAACACATGTAGGAAGCTTATCCTCTAATTTAGGCAAGCCTTTTATGATATTGTTCTTTTTCACAAAAAGGAGAGAAACATGGTGAAAAATGTATCAATCTCTTGTGCCAAAGCACTTTATTATTATCTTCCTTATGTATTAGAACTACTGCTCTTCCAACAACTTCAAAGCAAATCTTTTGTATTTTATTTGAACTTTAAATACTTTATTGCCTTCTACATCTTTAATTACATAAGTTTTGTCCTCAAGCAACACCTTATAAATCAAGGTTAATTACAACAAACCCTTTATGTTTAAGCCTTTTTTTACTTTAGTCCCTACTTTTTAAAAGTTATCATTTGTTCCTTGAGGTTATGCTTATGTATCACTCACACCCTTAATGTCACACTCCATTAGAAAACCTAACAAAGAATGGCAAATTGATGTCATATTGCTTATATAGGTGTTATGTGACATTGAACTTGTCTTAGTTGTGCCACATAACATAAGCAATAGAACATCATTTTGTCATTTTCAATTAGGTTTTCTAATGGAGAATGACACTAAGGGTATAAGTGATACAAAAACATAACTTTGGAGGGCAAATAATAGTTCTACAAAATTAGGGACTAAAGTGAAAAAGATTTAATTCATAGGGGTTTTGATGCACTTTATTCTATAGATTTTTTCTAATAGATGAAATAACAGTCAAGAGGTTTTGATCAATTTATGAAAATATAAAGTATCTGAGATTAATTTCAAACCTAGGTTGTCCTTAATTACTACTATTCATTTGCTTTTCACAGCAATACATTCTCCATTTTCATTTTTAACTTTAGAAAAGTAGTTTTTGTCAAGCTTTCTAAAGAGTTCTTCATCATAAGTCGTATAGTTTGTACAATCACTATCTATAAGCTAATTTTCTATAGAGTTGCTAGTGATAAAGCATTATACCACAAATAATTGCTCATCTTAAGGTTAATCAATGAAATCCTTGGTTTCTCCTTACTATTGTTGAGACTTGCATATCTTCTTTATGTACCTTAGCTGACCACATATGTGACATTTTATATTTGGTCACCACTAGATACTTTTTTTTATGGATGATTGGTTTTTAGTAGTAAGGTAAAGTTGGATAAACTTAAGTGTTGTTGATGTTGTTGTTTCCTTAACTTCTAGTCTTGTGGTTACGTTTATTTTTCTTGTTCTTTCCACCATTGATCTTCCATGTTTTGACTTAAGAAACACACTCTACAAAATCTTTATATCTCATAAGCATATTTTATTCATTTATGTCAAGATGATATTTGACATATCTTTCAATTTTTTCAAAGATGAATTGTAGCTCAAACTTTTAGAAATTATGACTAAGACCCTTTAAACTATTATAAAATAAGAAAAAGTAGTACCAAGAACTTTTAATTTTTGACAATATCAAGAAGTTTGTTAAAGCAATCCTTGATTGTTTTTTATTCCTTCATCTTTTGCACCTCAAATTGTTGAATCCAATTTAGCAATTACATCCCTTTGACCATTTCATTCCTTCAAACTCTTGCTTTTAGAATTTCAAGATTTCCTTGATTTTTTTGTTTTCATTATTCTCGTGAATATGGTGGATGAGACATATACAAAAAACATTATTATTGCTTTTGGTTTTCTTTGTTTTCTTTACTTTTGATTTTGATTTATGCAAGGGTCAGATTGGTTGAAAAGGTAAAATTTTCATATTCTTACTTTATAGCTTCCCATAAATCATTGACATCAAGATAGGCTTCCATTCCAACATCCCACACTTGATAATTTGTTCCATAAAAGAGTAGATTTGTAATTGCATGTGAAGAAACTTCTAAATCCTTTTTGTGATTACATAAGGTAGGTAATAACTGTTTAATTAGTTGTTTGGTTCCACTTTTTTTTGTTATGTTTTTTGGTTTTTGGTTTTTCATGGTAAAAAAAGGTTTGGTTGAAATTTATAATAAAAACTAAAAATAAAATCCTATTTGATTGATATTTGTAATAAAAAACTGCAAACAATAATTGTTTTTTATTTTTATTACATTATTAGATGTTAATATTAATATTTATTTTATTTTATCTTTAATATGTCAATTACATACTTAAATTAATTAATTATAATTATCATTAAAAATAAAATATATAAAAACTTAATATAATTAAAATTTTCATATAAATTTATATAATAAAAGATTATAAAATATACAAATTATATTAACTCATTCTAATTAAATAATAAAAGATGTCCATTACGTTGCAATGCTTTAAAATATAACAATTGTATCACTAATAAAAACAAATATAAATCAATTAGAAATTTCTTTAGTATAATCATTTCATCTTTGTCTGGCAATTTGATCTTATTTTCGAGACATACTATGAAGTGTGCTCGAGTGACATTACAAGCTAGCTGGGAACTTCTATTTTCATTTACACTATCCACAATTTTCTCTTCATTTTCAGAACAACTGTTAAATAATTCATCTTTTTATCCATGTATTCTAATAAAATTATGTGTAGCGCAACAAGTAATAACAATGTATTTTTATTTCTTCATATTGTAACTCGACATGTTTGAAAATATAGAGAATCTTGCTTTTAGAATATCAAAACACCTTTTTTTTTGAAGAATTTTCATTAATATGAAACAATTACAACAAGTTCACACAATACATCAGAGAAAGAAAGAAGCAATACACATATGAGAACTAATCACTGTAGCATCTCTAGCATATCACTTCACCAGACAACATCTAAGGAGGTGCTGGTAATCCATCTCGGCTCAAGATTCCAACCAAAGAAGATGGAGGTGCTAAGACCTAATTACCAAAGCACATCTTCTTGCTGACTTGTTTTGCTAACCAATTAGCTGTGCTATTAGCTTCACAATTTATTAGTACAAAGTCAATACCTTGTAAATGTTGTATTCTGTACAGTATATCAGAAATGTATGGATGAATTCTCCATTTTCCTTTCCCTTTATTCTTAAGAATTTCAGTATGAACAATCTGTGAATCCATCTCAATCTATACATTATGACAGCCTTTTTGCTCCAGCAACTTCACTCCTTCACACACAGCTCTAACTTCAACCTCAAGTGTTGAACCTGCTTTACATTCTTTAGCAATACCATCAACAACAATTCCTTCAGCATTTCTTATAATAACTGCCAAACCGGCATCCCCATTTTTATAAGCTCCATCACAGTTCATTTTCAAATAGCCTATAACTGGCTTGATCCATTGACTCTCCTGAGGTTGCACCCTATTCATACCAACCTGCTGACTTATAAGTCTACATTCAACCAACAATGCATTACTTCTCACAATACATCTAATCGAATCTGGCATGGCATGTTTAAAAACCACCTTACATCTCTGCTTCCAAACGTTCCAAAGCAAAACAACAATTAACACCAAATTATCATTGCCAGTATCAGTCTGCTGAAAAGATTCACCTATATCCATTAGCCATGCATCTAAAGTAGTCAACCCTTCCCTTGTTACTTTTAAACCCAATGCACTACCAAACCATACTCATTGTGCCCATGGATATAATAACAACATATGTTCAAGAGTCTCAGATTCACAAAAACAAATAGGACACAAGTCATCAGTGTTAACTTTTCTTTGACCAAATTAGATTTAGTAGGCAGTAAATTTCGAAGTGATTTCTAGAGAAATACCTTAACCTTGGGTGGGAGAGTTAGCTTCCAAAGCCATTTCCAAAGTTTCTTATCCACAAAATGAGAAGTTGCAGCTTTTCTATTGGCTGTAGTTACTGCAACTTGTTTCAAAATCTGATATACCACCCTAACTGAATAAACGCCATTATCAGCTATTGGCCAAATATATTTGTCCTGTGATCTTTTACCACATAAAGGAATTTCTTCAATCATGCGCTGCTGGTCATTAGTTAAAAAGTCACTCACAGCCTCCAGTTTCCACTTTTCAGCTTGAATATCAATCAATTCCTCCACTTTCTTAGGCGCACTTGCAGGAAGTCCCTCAGGTTTAGCAACTGCTATACCCTGAATCCATGGTTCATCTCAAATATTAATGCTTCTGCCATCCACAACTTGCCACTGAATATGTTGCTTCAAGAAATCCCTCCCTTCCAACAAACTAGACCAAAGCCAGGAAGCCCGTGACCCTTTCTTAACCTACAAACATGAAGTTTTAGGAAAATATAACCCTTTCAACACCCTTGACCATAAAGTAGTTGGATTTGTAAACAATCTCCAACACTGTCGTGCAAGCAAAGCAATATTCAGAAGTTGCATATCCTTAAAACCCAAGCCTTCAGCACTTTTACTCACTGTCATTTTTATCTAGCTAACCTAATGGATTCGATGTTCATTATCCTTCTGCCCCCTCCAGTAATCAGCAAGCATAGCATTAATGTCATCACATATTTTTTTTAGGAAACTTGATACACAACATAAGGTAAATAGGCATAGCACATGCAACAGCTTTTATAAGTACCTCCCTTCCTCCTTGACTGAGAAACTTTGTCTTCCATCCATTAATCTTCTTGATGATTTGTTCTTTGATGAACTCCATTGCTCTTCTCTTTGTCTTTCCCCAGAAAGTAGGCAGGCCCAAATAAATCCCAGGATTAGGAGCTTTAGGAATTCCAAGCAGTAACTTCAACTCATTCCACTTGTTCTCAGGTGTATTAGAGCTGAAAATAATGCTTGACTTAGCCAAATTCGCCATCTGTCCTGAAGCTATATAGTACTTATCAAGAAGATCAAACATAAGGGAGACATTAGCAGCATCAACAGGTAAGAAAAATAAGGCATCATCAGCAAAAAGTAAATGGGACAGGACTGGACAATCTCCTATTAACCGAAGACCCTCTAACTGCCTAGACTCAATGACCTGATTGACCATTCTGGATAGAACATCCACTACAAACAAAAACAGGTAAGGGGATAGAGGATCCCCTTTCCGAAGACCTCTAGATGGAGTAATAAGACCTGACCTCTTACCATTGACATTGAGAATATAAGTAACAGAGGAAATGCACTCCATGATCCACCTTATCCAAGTTGAATTAAAGCCCATTTTCTCCATAACTTGCTTCAAAAATATCCACTCCACTCTATCATATGCTTTGGCCATATCAAGTTTCAAAGCCAAACCATATTGCTGCCCTTTTCTAGTCTTCAAATTGTGAAACACTTCACTTGCCACCAGAATATTATCCTGTATCTGCCTCCCCTCCACAAAACCACTCTGGTTGCAAGTAATGAGTGCTCCCATATAAGCCCTCAATCTCTCAGTCATGATCTTAGAGATTATCTTGTAGCTGAAGTTACAACAGCTAATAGGTCTAAACTGTGATATATCTTCTGGAGTCTTCACTTTGGGCACTAAGGTCACACAAGTCTTATTCATTTCTTTCAACATATAGCCATTCTGAAAGAAACTCTTAACACCAGCAACAATAACATTCTTAACAATACCCCAACATTTTTGATAGAACAACCCATTATATCCATCAGGCCCTGGAGCTTTCATTGCTCCAAGGTTAAACACAGCTGCCATTATTTCTTCTTTAGTTACCTCAGCAACCAAAGTCTCATTCATCTCAGTTGTAGCAACCCTAAGGACAGCTTGGAGAACCTCATCCATAGCACTACATCCCTCACTGGTAAACAAGTTTTGATAAAACTCACAAAATTGATCAATCACTCCAGATTCTTCCTCTATCCAGTTCCCATCATTTCCTTTTATGCGAAGAACCTTATTTCCCCTTCTTCTTTGTAAAGTTGACTGGTGGAAGAATTTTGTATTCTTATCCCCAACAACTAACCATTGCACCCTAGATCTAGGATGCCAATATTTCTCTTCTCCTTCCCAGGCTTTTTTTAAAACTCCAAGCAGTTGCATAATCTGGTTTTTATCTTCAGCACTACATTATATTTTTCCTGCAACTCAACCACCTGTTTCATAATATCATCAATCTCCGTTTGGAAATTAGGAAAAACCTTTCTACTCTAGGCAATGAGTTTTGATCGACAGGCTTTCTATTTCTGTACTAACTGGTACAACCTAGAACCACTAAACTATCGTGTCCAACCTCCCGTGATTATCTGGGCATAATCCTCATGCTCACTCCATAATACTTCAAACTTAAACTGTCAGGTACCCTTCTTCTCGCTAGGGGCAGTTTCAAGAAAAACAGGAGCATGATCTGAACCAACAATTGGTAAGTTGGTAACCTAGTAGCTAGGATAAGTTTCAATCCACTGTTGGTTAGCTATAGCTCTATCAATTTTCTCCCTAATCTCACCTTCTTCCCTCTTATTAAGCCAAGTATACCACAATCCTTTAGAAGATAAATCAATAAGTCTTGATCTCACAATCATATCCCGAAAACCTTCCACCTTTCCAGTAGCCCTTCTCTGTCCCCTTTCTTTTTCATAATGGTATATAAAATCATTATAATCACCCATACAAATCCATAGACACATAATTCCCCTAGCTTTCCTCACAATTCTCTCCCAATTCATTTTCCTCTCCTTCAAATCAGGATCACCATAAACCCAGAAAATCTTCCAACGAACACCATCTTCATTATTATACACATCCATGATAATAAGATTTTTATCCTGCTCCACAACAATCACTGATACACAATCCTTCCACCACACTGCTAATCCTCCCCCAATCCCATCAGGAGGAACATACACAGCTGCATCCATGTGACATTTTTCTTAAGAATTTCTAGTTTTTCTACTTTATTTTTGGTTTCAATAAAAAATAAAAGTAGGGTCAAACTTCTTTTTCAATTCCATCAAGTGATGAACTGTCAAGGGAGATCCCACCCCTTGACAGTTCCAAGAAATACACCTCATATGCCTTTGGGGACTGTTAGAGGGCAGTCACCCAAACCTCCAGTAGTACCTTGCCCTTCAAGACAGCTAGGCTCAATTTCAGTGACACCACCCTTCTTCCCTCTTCCCCTACCCCTTCCAGCACCTCTCTTCCCTTTACCCTCAATCCTTCCGTCCTGTATCACAATATTTTCCACACGATTTGCATCACTGTCAACATCCTCAATGTGGTCACTCCCCAACTCAGAAATGTTCAATGTCTCAATATGTACACCTACATCGCCGCCCCCACATTGATTCATCTCCATATCAGTAGCAGCCTCACTAACTTTTAATAAAATCTTAGTTTCCATTGTTTGACTCCTTTCCGTATACAACATAACACTCATACTGTCTTTAAATTGCATTGGCATGGCCTTCATCTATGGGCCAAATGATCTCCGCATATCCGCTTCGTTCCTATCAACCTTCTCTCGTCTACAACTTCGACCTTGGTGTCCCAAAATTTCACAATTATAGCAAAAATTTGCCATCTTCTCGTACCGAACTTCTGCCCAAATTCGATTCTGCGGTCCTCGTGGAACTTAAAAACTAGGCAACAAAGGAACAGTAATGTCAATCTCAAGTTTCATCCTCAAAAAGCTTCTACCCAGGCCCATCTCCCATGTATCCTTATCAATTTCAACCACTTGACCAAGTCTTTCCCCAATTCTCCTAGCATTAATACCATTAAGCATTTCTAAAGGCAGATTATGAATCTGAAGCCAAAATCTGAAGGCAAATTGACCTCCTTAACAGCCATATCCATACACCAATGTTTCAGAACAAAACAGCACCCCATCACCGTCCACGACCCTTCCCCAATCGCTTTCTCCGCCTGCTCTGGGCGATGAAAGGAAAGAGTGTATAGATCAGGGCTCAATTCACGAACATCCTTAAGCTCCTTCGCAGTCCACATGCTTCGCAGCACTCCAAAAATGCCAATCCTATTCATAATCCTATCAAAATTGAGTTTACCCAAAACCACACAACGCGACGATTCTTCAATCAAATCGCGTCCCGAATCTAATGCAATGTCTAATTCAAAATCCGCCACCAATAAACCCCCAAAACAAGCGCCAAAGCTCCTTGAACAAGAGATTGTGGAGTGAAAATGCTCTGAAACCTGTCAAGAGTGGAAATCCAATCTCAAAACTCCCAAGGAAATTAACAGCAAAACCTAAGACACAAAGCAAAAGAAACAAGACTCAAGCAATGAAATCAAAGACTCAGGAGATTGCCCTAGACTCAACGCAACTTAAAAGCCCGAATCAGAAGCAAGAAAAACTCTCAGAACTCGAGAGAGAAACCCCCACGTAGAGAGAGATTTTAATTGAATCTATCAAAACATCTTTAAGTAACATTTTTCTTATTGAAGAATGCATGTAATTAAACAATTCTTATGAACCGTAAAATCTACCTCTTCCTCTACAATCTTGCAAATGGTATCACTCACCTCGATATAATAAAAGAAATTCAGACATATTAATGTAGCCTAAGTTAACCAAATAAATTTTATGTAAACATATAAAAAACATGATATTAACAAAAGGCCACTAACAATTAATCATAAGTAATATTTTTTAAAAATATTGCTCCTATACAATCCTTAAAAACTAAAAATGAGACTTTTAAAATAATTAATTAAATATAAGGATATAATGAAAATAGTAAATAAATATATAAATATACCTAAAAATATGGATTTAATTTTTAATTTATGTTGAATCTTAGGAGGTGTATTAGTAAAGTATAGTGAAAAGTAATTGACTCTTTTTGTAAGGCAATTATCTACATATATGACTTTACAAAAACACTTCAAAAATGTCTAGATCCACTATCAAATGTGTTAGGTATTGACTAATTGTCTCACTATATCCTATAGTTGATGTAGGACAAATAGAGGAATTGTGAACTAGTAGTTAAAGCACAAAATTAGGAAGGGTGGATGATATTAAGTTGTTGAAATATTAGGTTTCAAGGTTGAATTTTGATTAGGAATGTAGAATTTTCAGATTTTGTAAAGCTAGAAATTTAAGGTCTAATTGCTGGAATTTTAGGCTTAGGATTTTAGGATTTAATATGGTTGGAATATAGGTTTGAGATGGCTAGAATGTAGGTTTAAAAGGGCTGAAATTTGAGTTAGGGTTGCTGGAATTTTAGGAAAGAGCACAAAGAATGGATAGAAGGAAACTAGAAATCACTCCTAGGGTCTAAGAATCACTTTTAGAAGAAATCATCACACCTTCAAATTAAAAACTTTCAAGTTTATAGAAAAATTCCCGTTTGCTCCTTATTAATGAAAGACTAAGTACATATATATAATGTTCTTAGAATCCTTATTCTAATAGGAAACGGATTTCTAATTTAAATCCTACTATAATAGAAATTCTATAAATCTTATTCAACTAGGATATCATATTTAAAATAGAATAATATAACACTACTACTTCCTATCTAATCAAGAATCCTAATGCAATATGAATTGCAGCCCTATCTTTGATGTCAACTCAATTCCTAATCCTCATCCCACCAAATTAGGACTTGTGATTGACTAATCTTTCCTTTTTCATGTCTTCTACAACTTCAATTTATTCAAAAACATCTCATGATTATCATCATAACATTCCTATCTTTCTTGTCCATATTGCCTCACTTATATATATGTATAACAATAGGTCATTCATTAACCCAAGTGGATAGCCTCATTCAATTATATCTAAGTTCAACCCATCACATCATACACAAATCATAATTCATATCCACACGCAAATCCATATTTCATTAACATCATATATATAAGAATTTACAAGCTCAAGTGGCATTTCCAAGCCATATTACAATATTTCTCAAATCACAAATTACATCATTCAATTGCCCAAATAACGATTACAACTTTGTATTTACATCAATTATTCCAAAACAAGTTAAACATGCAAATTCTAGAGTAATGCCTTGACTTTCTTTCACTTGGTCCCTTACTTAATACCTGGAGATGGGGACAGAGAGGGGGTGAGCTCAAAAGCTCGTGGGTAACATGCTTATAACAATTAACAAGCAAAACTTTTCAAAAGTTCATTATTATAAAAATGCTTCTTGAATCATAAAACTCACTTTTCTCAAAATTCTTATCAAGTAATCAAATCATAAACAACACAATTCATGCATTTTTTTCAACTTATTCACAAATCATAACACGTAAGCACATCATAATGGTTTAGGTAGGTCCAAATTCATAACACACTACACATTCCCATGTGATGGTCCTGTGTAGCCGTAAACTTGAGGGAGTCCTTGAAGGAGCTCCGTGTCACTAGCGGGTAGGTGGGAGAAGCCCATTCTTGGGTCAACGTGCACGTGACGGTTCTTGAGGGACTACCCCAAACCCTCATAACATGTAATCATGACTTGAAAACAAATTTGCCCAAAATGGCAATATTTCATAAACTTGCTTTTCTTAAACATACAAGTTTTCAAAAATCCTTTCATGTAGCAATTCATAATTCATCAATCACCTTCACATAGCAATTCTCAATGCTTCATCAAAATTTCATACATCAAACATAAAGCAATTCTCAAATCAATCACAAGTAATAAAAGTAACAATTGAAGCAATTTCTCAAAACATTCAAAACAATGAATTTGAAATCATTTTATCATCTTGATTTTTGAAAACATACTATTGGCTCATTATTCAAATTATAAACATGAAACCCACCTTGATTCCTTGCTTGAAACTTGACTCAAATTGCTTCCCCTTGTTCTTGATTCCTC
>JANVCL010000009.1:12692440-12721125 GCA_026546855.1 Erythroxylum incrassatum
GTTACCACCTTAATTCAATTTAATCCATGTCATATGGTCTAACTCCCATTAACATGCTAATTAATCACATTAACATGTTAATTAATTCCATAAAAATAACATAAATAATCTATCAATGCCTCAAAATTCATTTAAATCATGCTCAGCTTCTTCCAAAATAAAGACATTTTTCTAATCATAAAATTGAAGGAATTTGGTAAAACTTCCTTCTAGACAAATGTTCCTCGTTGTCTCAATTTTCTAATGACACCAAAATCATTCAATTTAGTTCCATATTCCAAAATTTATACACCAAACATTTTTGGACTGTTCTTATACTGAAACATTATCCTGCACTTGACTTCCATCAGAGAATTGATACTCTTAGAGACAGAATCAAAACTCAATTTCACGGACAATTTGTAGCCTTATTTCTCTAGTTTAATCCAAATTAAAAATCATCTCATTTGGATAACTAGATATCAAGTTATGGCTAAAACACTGAAGCATACTCAATGAACATATACTTTTTCCAGCTTTTCCATCTTATACCTAAACCATCTTTTCCATTTGAATTCAAATTCAAGAATTCTCCTTTTTTTTTACACATGAATATTCATCAACAATTTCTCATTTAATAATCCTAACTTCCAAGAAAAGGTTCGGGGTCCAACAATAAATTCCTTACAAGATTTTTTTTTCAAAAGTTTCAATATTCAATCATAACTTGATATAGTTCAAGTTTTGCATAGTTGGTTATATAAATGAAAATATTCGTTCTCTTCCCTAGCTAGAGAACTAATAACTACCTTTATCAATGGTAGGTCAAAGGAAAGTTGCTTTAACTGGGACCTAAAATTGCTATAAAGATGGTTGATGATTTGTATAAGAAGTTTATATCAAGTATTTAGTGAAAAGGTTCAAATCATAAAATAGTTCTTAATACAAAAGTGTATAAACCAATAAGACTTCAATATGAAATAAAATGAAAATATATCTAAAGAGACACAATCTAATTTAGCTTTTTTGCTTCTAACGCCTTTAAAACAATCTTCATATAAATAGGAGAATCATGCGAAGTTTTCATTGGTTTTCCATATTCTACACTCTCGACACCCAAATCTTGTACGGAATTCATACATTCTATTATTAAATTAAAGTCTTGACTAACTGATGAAGTTTTAAATCTATTTTCTTGAGTGATAAAGTTGCAAACATTTATTTCTTAGGTAAATCATTCTTTCTTTTCGACTACTATCAATAATCAAGACATTTTCTATAATGCTAGAATATATCTTCTTTGCAACTTGTTTTCTTTTTTCATTGAATGAGAAAACTTCATCAAAATCAACTCTATGCTCCTCATCTATATTGTTTGATACGGATTTAGTTGATGGATGTGCATGCAAAATAGTGACAATAGTATCTCCAAAAATATGACACAAGTTTGAAAACTCCTTATACCTTTTTTTATTGAATATGTGAGCTATTTTATGAACCTATAATGATGAAAAGTATACATAAGAACAAATTTATAATATGAAATATCAATAAGTAAAGATATATTTTACATTAAATAGAATATTTTTCGTAGCATTGACTTTACCTTAACTAATTCCTATGTCTTTAAGCAAGTTTTTGAAATTCTTCAATCTATCCCTTAATAAATTGTTCTTCAATTGAACATTAGTATACCATTTATTGAATTTTGTTTAAAGACATATCTTAATATTCTTCCAACTAGATTTGAAGAAGGTAGGAGTTGGTCAATTTTTTTCTTCACTTCTTAAACCATTAATGAGATATAAAGCAGCTCTTTGGCATCGTTCTACACCCCATCCTTTTCATTTATTTCTGCGTGATAATTAGAATTGTTCATATTATTCAAATCTTTCATCACTAAAAGCAATTACATATAAGTGCAACAAAAAAGACAAGAAAATTCTATATTAAGCAAGAAATTTCATTATAAGCTCCATCATCTTTATTTTGGAATGGTGGTTACGTGTAAGCTTGATATAATCTCATAAACAAAGACCCAGATCAAGTACCCGTACATTTTAATAAGTGACTATATTTAATTCTCATGTTCTTAGGTTTTTTATGTTAATAATTAGTGTCTCTAGAATTTGTTAGCCAAAAAAAGACTGCTTAAAGAAATTCAAATATGATTATTCATATGACAGTTGTTTAGAAAAAGATTAGAAAATAGAATGAGATATTGGACTGTTTCAATAATTTCAGCCTCTTGTTTTCACATAAAATAAAAATAGAAATTAGAATATAATAATATATATTACACCAAGTCTTACTGGTGGGCTCTTTCTTTTCATTATTCACATGATTTATTAGGCCAAGAAAATGAAATTGAAGACAAAAAGAAGCATAGTATTGAATTTTGGAATATAATATTTGCAAGTTTAAAGGAAGAAGTTGAAATAGAAGATTTCGGATTTTTCTAAATCGATTGCATTTTTCTCATATAGTAAATAGTAACATAAAAGGTTTGGTGTCTATAATATATAGGAGCTGACCAAAGATCTTTTGGATATTTCCTTAAAATAGGAAAAATATAAATGTGAAAAGAAAGATAAGGTTCATAATTTAAAGATATAACAAAGAAACGAAGATGAGTTTGAAAAGATATGGAAAATGCTTGTGGCTTAGCAACCATGATCAACGAAAAGTTTGTAGTTTATTAAATTTCTTATTTTCTACAAAATCTTATTATTTACATTTTATGAAACATGAACATTAAATATATAATCGTCAAAGATATAACATATATGGATGTATAGCAGCGTAACTTTGATTGATTAGTTATTCATTAACTCTTATGCTTGATGTCATTACCCAAATATTTTAACAATACAATTAATCCTTACCAAATTTGTAAGAAAGCTTCATAAATAATTTTACAGATATATGACTCAAGCATATTTGCGTCCCTACATTTTTTTTTGTTAGCCTACGAGGTGTCTTAGGAGGGTCTCAATTGTGGGAAGGTGTTTTTAAATCATTCACTTCCAAACTAATCTTCGCTCGTACCGGGTCAGTCCGTAAGGGATAAAGTACTGGCCAAACAGATTTCTCTATTCTCCTTACTCTTCTAGGACATTGAATTATATATAAATGTAATGTAATAGAACCAGTACATCTTGGACTACGGCTTTAAAACTTAATTAGTTTGAAAACAAGAATGTCATGCCCATCTCCCCCTATTATGTAAAACTCACAAATTTTGTATATGAAGGGGAGAAGGTTGAGTGCATTAACACAATAAATAACTAACCACATTGAAGTTATTATTTAAAGGAACTTCACGATCTACACTTTCGTTTACTTTAGCTGCAAAATGGATACTCTCATGTTATGATGGTGACTGCCACTTTAGTAATTGCTTTCTAAGCTAGTAGTGGGCAGAACACAACAATTTTGTGTTATAATTTCACATCCAGATTTGAAGGATGACCCTTTCCATTCTGAAAAAATCTTAAGGCATATCATAGGTGGCAATAAAGCCAAAAAGAAAAGGCAAAGGCACCATTGAGAGTTCTAAGAAAAGGCAAAGACCCATTTCCCTTGTTATACAACTTCAGATCACAAAGGACTGTAGGGATACGATAGAAAAAGTACCACAAACAAACTCACTTGCACCAGTGAATAAAGCAATATGTGCAGAAACAATAATAACCTAACTTATAATGTAGAGAGAGAATAGGTACCAATATATGAACAAGAAAGGATATTTCTTTTCCAATCAAATCAACTTAAAAAGATAATACCTGAAAGAAACACCATTGATTAAAAATCAAACACGTTTCTTTTTCTTTCGGTTCTTTTGTCGACGATAAGCTAAAGCATCTTCTTTTTTCATGGCTCAAAAATAAGATTGATGACATAACTGAGAGAAGGTGGTAGTGTTTGGGTTTGGATGGGAACAAAAATGAGAGCATTTGGTTTTTTTTTTTTAATTTTAGAATATGATTTTGAAAAAAAAATATAATATTTGTGTTTTTCTAATTCTATCGTTTGTTTGTATTTTATAATAAAAATATAACCCCTAAATAATCATGTTTTGGTTCACTCAATCTCAAAGATCCCTCAAAATAATGCTTCTAACACTAATTATTGGATTTTAAAAATAAAGAACAAGAAAAAATTTAAAGTTGAAAGTCTAATTAATATTAAGCAATTAATTATCCATTTATGCAAAACTAAATTGTAGAAAAATCTGTGATACGTTTTGAGACATACCCAAAAATTACCAACTAAACGCCTAAAAATATTATGATAAGACGGTCAAGATTCTGATTACTAGCAGTCACCTTCATTTTTAGAATTTTAAGAGTCCCATAACTGAATCAGTCAGTCAACATTTTAATTTCTTATTTATTTGTTTCTATTTTCGTTTTTAAATTCAAAAAAGAAAAATATGATTTTTTGAGTTTTTATTTTAGTTTCTTTTGTTTTCATAACTTACAAAAACCATTAAAAAAATAGTTTACCACCTTCAACCAAATATATGTTATTTAATATTAATTATTGATATTTTATTAATATTAGATTAATTAATTCATAAAATTAATTTATCTTTAAGTTTTATATAATATATAATTATTATTAATATTAAAAACATAACTAGGTTTTTGTTTTAAAAAAGAACCTAAATAGAGATTATGAAAACTAAAAATTAGTATGAAAAAGTATATAATATATAATTATTATTAATATTAAAAACATAACTAGGTTTTTGTTTTAAAAAAGAACCTAAATAGAGATAATAAAAACTAAAAATTAGTATGAAAAATAAAAACAAAACTAAATGAATCCTATTTGGTTCTTTCGTATGATCAAATATGCATATTTTATATGAAGTTCATAATTTCTCTTTTATACACTAAAATATCTCAACTATGTTTTTATCTAAGTAGTGGTATTTTCTTAACAAGATAAAATTGTATGCACCTAAGGAAAAACTTAAAAGATTAGCCTATTTAGACTTCGAGTAAAATAAGAATTTTATAGATGTACAAAATTCACTGGGAATTTTTAATATAAGCACACAATTTTTTAAAAGGGATATACAAGTTTGGAATGCTATGGTTAAGGGAGTTAAATGGGAGTTTGAGCAATGAGAAGATGGATTTTGGTTTGATGATTGGTTTTGGCTCTCTTCTGTATCATCTAAGGCCGAAAGAGTATAAGGCACTTAAATGGAGATCAACTGGCTCTGAAGAGAATGAAATGTATTGTATTTTCTAAGTGTAGATATAGAAGGTCTGAAGACTTTAATATCTATGATACAATTGTAGATACATAAGATAAGTGAGAATATACAACTTGAAAGATTAATGCATAAAGTAATGTTTATTCTCAAACAAAAAAATGTAATTATGATTGTAATATAATCATATGTTATTAGGATCATTCCCAAATTTAGAGATTTTTTTCAAGTTGTGTTTGTTTTGAAAATTCTAGAGGATCAAGTAGTTTTGAAGATATTTTTTGTTAGGCATCTAATTATTAGGGCATTTTTCTTATGAAATCTATAGCAACTTTTTTTTCCTGATTGGAGACTCCCTTGAAAGATAATTCTTATGTAAATATGAGCAAAAACATTTATGTAGAGAACTACAAACAAAAATTCATTGACTAAGGACTTTCTATTCAGAAGAAACATTATGTTAGAAGTAGGGACAACTTGCTGCATTTACTACGAAATTGACCTTTTCTAAAAAATAGTGTGGAAGGATTGAAAATTTTATATTAAAGTATTTTATTTTGGTTACGGTCTAACTTCAAGATAAAGGTCATTCATTAGAAGGTGGTACTTCTGAAATGTATATGCATATAGGGTATTTGATTTGGCCAAAAGAGCATTTTAAATTTTAACGTTTACACCAAAATCTTACTTAAATCCTAACATTTCAAAACATTCAACTTGAATCCCAGCGCTTACAAAACATTCAAATCAGACCTTACCTGGATGGAAAAGTTGACGGAGTTGCTAAATGCCACATGGCACTTTTTTGACATGGAATTTTTTAAAAAATTTCGTGAGTGGGACTCATTTTTTAATTTGAAAAAGAATAGGTCCCCTTGTTTTAAGCAATGTAAAGATGATTCTGCTATCTTAGGTTTAGCAAAAAGAAGGTTGAAAGAGCTCCGAAACAGTCTATTATTGGACGTGAATAACCAGATCAATGCCACCACCCTAATGGCGAGGCCGAAATAAAACAATTTGAAGAATTTTTCTTGTATATGCATAATCTTTGGGATTAAGCTACTTCATTGTATACATGTAGGAAATCGTACAGTTCTAAAAGCACACACATGGAAATTTTTTGCTCCAATACCTTATTTCATTGACATTAATCAATCAGTCATTGAAAGTGGGTCAACCACAATACACTAGATGTTGTTTTGTAAAAATGGTAATTAAGAATCCTATGTTTTCCAAAGGTTGATCTAACTTAGCGGTGTTGCAGTGATGGAACCTATTTGTTGGTTTATACCCTACAGCCAATCGTTTTAGTTGTAGTTTAGTGACAAAATATTTAAAGGCATTCTTTATCTTATACATATTTAGATGTATATGATAAAATTCATGGAATAATTATATATTGCAAATGAAATTATAATAAGATTATAATTATGAGATTTATATTAAATTTGTGTATTATCCTTAAATGTTCATAGTTATTGTTCTATTAAGACTGGACATTAATAGAACATAAAAAGGCTAGTACATGTTATGCTTTTCCTTAAAAAGGAAGTAGTCGATCTCATAGACTAAGATATGGATATAATTAAACAAATGTGTGGATGTTTGTTAGAGAATAGGTTTACTAAACTAACCTGATGTAAGAAATCCATTTGGAATATTACTTGTATATCTATGAAAATTCTCATTGTGATGACTATCTAAGTGATCATTTGACTTGAGGTCTCCAAAGTTATCTTGTATAGGGATTGCTATGTTTTGATACTATTTATGACCTATTTAATCATAAGTCGTTCAATCAGTAGTTATTGGATGTAGCATGAATTATATAGAGATAGTTGTGTGATCAAGATAGGATTTATCACCTTAAAATAATCAAGGAGAATGTTTCGTTATTTTCAATTAGTATTAATTCGAAAAATCCTTGTCCAAGGTGGAATGACGCTTTGTAAATAGTTTATAAATGTCATTAATTGAATTAATAGCTAATGGCAGAGAACTAATATGATTAGGCTAAAAAAGAGTAGACATTAATTCCATACACTATCTAATCTGAACATTGTCTGATGAAAGGATTGAATTATAAAAAAAATCATACATGAAAAGGTTAGTCAAAATTATTTTAACATTCCTAAATATTTGGATGGTCATGATGCGTTGTTAGATGTCAATCTTGATATATGATTATAATTTTTTTAATTAGAGAAATAAAGAATAATTAAAAAGAGTTTTAATCTATATAATTATAAATTAGAATTAGAATTTATAATTTATAATAATTGCCAACACATTTGAGAACCTAATGGGTCTCACATAAAGAACGAGTTGAAGAGAGCAAAGATAGTTTCAATCAAATTAGACTCGATTGTAAAATTTGACAAAATTTATAATTAAATATGAGATATTTAATAAACAAGGATCAATATGAAATATTGGATCTTATTTGAGCATAATTGATATTTAATTAGAATTATCTGTAATTCTAATTAAAATTTAATTTAAATTAAATTACTAAAGCGTCCAAAAATTATTATAAATAGGCTTAAGCTCTAATTGAGCTAACACTTCTTGTTTAATCCTCTAAGTAAGAGTTACAAAGTTCTTCCAACCTATTTTGTGAATATCATTAGAGACCGAACACTTTCTTAGCTATTGTGTTTAAGATGGAACAGTTTTGGAAACAGTTTATGGGATATGACAAGAAAAGAATCAAGCTTTGGAATAAGGTACGAATTACAATGGATGCTTTATTATGATTTATATGTAAATCATTTTATAGAATTGAAGTGATTTTGGTTTTCAAGAAATCAAAATACGAAGAAGTTTTGTAATTATTTCGTTGCAGTCGGGTTCAGATCCCGTCCCAATTTCTCAACAGTGGTATTAAAGCCAATTTTAATTCTATAACTTGGTTATAATTGACTCTGATACCACTATTGAGAAATTGGGACAAGATTTGATCTCAATTTCTTAACACCATTTTCTCTAGCTTGCGTGTAGTATCTAACACAATATTTGTGTTTGAAAATGCCTTATATGCCACAGTAGAGCCACTTGATATCAATCTATTTATGTTGTTTCCATAGTCAAGAGTTTTAACTTGTTAAATCATTACTAGTTTCTTGTTGTCATTTGGTCTTCATCTGTTTCCATGTTCATTTTTTGCAGGAGTTCCTTCATTGAAGATTTACTTGGGATTGAAAATCTTGACAAGCCATCTTGCTTTTCTTCAAGATCACAATTTGAGATGGGTTTGCCTGATAATCTTGTAAGAAAGATGATTATAGATTCATTAATTGTTTGTGACAATACACGTAGCATGGGAAGCTCAAGGTATCTCAAAACTCATACATTCTCTCCATCTATGAGTTAGCAAGATGAGAAGGTTTAATCACCAGAGTTTCCTCAATGCAACGCTGAAAAATGGTTGGGCTATAACCAAGTTGATGAGGAAACTATACATGGAAACACCAAAGTAGGGTTCTTCTTTATACACCAAAGGCCCCAAAGTGAAGGGAGAAAGAAACATGGACTTAAAGGCAAAAAAGGCTTAAGATGATGTGGTTCTAAAACATTTAAAGAAGCTAGAGCATGGAAGGAGGAGGTTTTCCTTGGGGGTCTGCTGTTGAGAGGGTCTATTTCGTCATCATCTTTCTCACTTATGTTAGAAGAGAAGTCTAGGATTTCGCCTATCAAATGGTTTCTTGTTGCTTCTATGCTATCAAGAGTCTTCATTCCTAAGATTAGAGAGCGAATAAATAGAAGAGGTTACATATGTTTAGAAAGAGAAAATTAGGTTAAAAAGTAAAAGGGGGGAGAAGAGAGAGAGAGAGAATTTTAATTTTTTTTAAAGATATTATCACAAGATGGTCCTAAGCTTGAGAGCGGACGTTGAATGCAATGTTGTATCAACAAAGAATGTAGGACCCACTTTTTTAAAAATTCAAAGTGGGTCCCACTCTCATGCAATTTCAAAAAAATTTGACACGTGCCATTTAACTGACGGAGACCTAACTTCTTCATATTTTTTGTCCAAACAGGGTCTGATTTAAACATTTTGTAAACGTTGGAGTTCAACTTGCAAGCTCTGAAACGGGTGGAGTTCAAGTTAGATTTTGGTGTAAATGTTAGGTTTTAAGATTTTTTTGGCGTATTTGATTTTGATGAAAAAAATTTATGTTTGAATCCTTTCTGTTATAGTCACAACACGATCTCCAATAAAAAGCCTCACCAAAGAATCACAAGAAACAACATATGTCCGTCCATAAAAGAAAAAGAGCAAGATTGAAATCCAATAGAAATATATTGAGAGGTTTGATTTGTACTTTTATAAAGAATTAACTTGGCCTCCACACTTGAGTCTAGTGTGGAGTGCAAGTTACAAGTCATATCATTTTTTTAAAAAAAGGACCTTCTTATATCTTCACCTTTTATTTCTCTCGTTATCCTGTAAGTCTTTGGAGAATAAAAGTTGATACTAGGGTTTGAGGAACATAAAAAAAACATGTAATTTTTAAGAACAAAAATACACCTAAGATTTTGTAGGCTGCACTCTACCCGACAACTACATTTGGATCATTGGATCTTTCAGTAGTTAGAACTTTTAAAACACTGGAGAAACATCATAACCCCAAAAAAACCCTGGTTACTACCATTTAATAACTGATTGATAATTATTATTATAAATAATTAAAAATTTTATTTAATAAAGGCAATCAATAATAATTATCAAATAACGATCAATTAATTAATTTTTATTAACAATTGAAAATTGACAATATTTTCAAAAGAATTAAAAAAACTCCATTAATTTATCTCAATATTCACGTACAAGGTTTTTTTCCAATTGTTGCTAGGAGTTAAATGCATCTTCAAGATATTAATAAGGGACTTAATTAAGGATTAATTCCTCCTCATCAATCGTGCATTTAAGATTTTACCTTTAAAATGTTCTAAAAAAGATTATTTATGATTGACATCCTTACCAAGTCAAATAATTATTGATTGATATGTTTTATATCATATGAAAAATACCATAAGTGCACGAAGTTATGGGTTGATCCCACGAAGACTGCAAGTACTAGTAATTACCCTTTTTCTATTATCTAACCTATAAATCATATTGTCAATTTTAATTAAACATTAAAGTAAACAAATAAACTAAGAATTAAAATAATATTGAACACAAAAAAAGGGAAATGCTTAGAAGAATCAATATTAAATAATAGTATATAGGTAATGGATCCCCTAACAATCCTTAATTATCAACCCTTTATCTTGCAATTATATTATTGATTACTAGACTGTGAAATTTTCTATCTTATGTCAACGTCTTTCTTAAGACTATTAACAACTAATCCATCAGTTAATTAACATAAATCTTTCTAGTTAAGACCTCATGATTGCTTTATCAATTTGTGAATTTGACCCTAATCTAGAGGATTTATGTTGACATATCTCTAGGTTTGTATGCAACTCCTTCCAATTATGGCATATCTATTCGTACAAGAGAATTTCTCAATCTCAATCATATAAAATCAAATCATGCACTAATATTTTGAATATATATGAACAAGAATGAAACACATAATTGAATCACAATAATTCAATCTATATAATTACATTGAATAAAAGATAAAACATATTGTTATCACCACTTAGGGTTTATTACACCTAAACACTAAACAAGTTTAATTTCTAGTCATAGAAAACAAAATAAAAAATAAGTATGCAGAAGAACTAATGGAAACAAAAGAAATAATAATTCTAAAATTTCCCTTTTCTTCTAGTGGATCTTCTTGCAAAACTAGATCTTTTTGCCTCCACCCACATCCTTTTATAATAAAAACTAGGGATTTTGAGTTATACATGATCAATATGGACTGACATATGAGTGATTGTACATCTCCAAAAACACTTGAATTTGCAATTACATACAGACACAAAGACAGACACAGGCAACATACATGGTTGTGTATATCAACATATAAGGGTGTGCAACTCAACACTACCAGAATCAAAATTCTTCAATCTTCATACCTTTACAAAGACTTACATAGTTACTGTACAAGGCTACGAATCTTCAAATTGCTCCAATTCTTCATTCCTGGTTGTGATTTCATTCAAAATCATTTCCTTTTAGTCCAAGAAAGCAATTATTACTTATAAATGCACTTGGAGTGTATCAAGTAGCAAAAATAATATTAAAGTAGTAAATATAAAAAAATACATTAAATATAGGCATATAATTATAGTTAAATAAGCATTTATTAAAAAAACTTGATTGATATGTTTTATATCAATATTAAAAATGTTGCAAATGCACAACATAAATATAGCTTGCACAAGCATATACAGGTCGATCCCACGAAGATTATAAGTAATAGTAATTATCCTTTTTCTATTATCTAACATATGAATTAGATTATGAATTCTAATTAAAAAAATAAACTAAGAATTAAAATAATATTGAACGCAAAACAAGGATAATACTAAGAAGAATCAATATCAAATAATAGTGTCTACATAATAAATCCTCCTAAGAATCCTTAGTTATTAACCTTTTATCATGGAATTATATTATTGACTATTGAATCTTGAAAATTCCTATCTTATATTAATATTTTTCTCAAGACTATTAACAACTAATCCATTAGTTGATTAATAGAAATATTTCTAGTTAAAACCCTAGGATTAAATTATCGAGCTATTATGTTTGACTCTAATCTAGAGAATTTATGATGACTTATTTCTAGATTTGCATGCAACTCCTTCCAATTATGATAGATTTATTTATACAAGAGGATTTCTCAATCTTAATCATATAAAATCAAATTATGTACTAATATTCCAGATATACTAGAACAAGAATAAAAGCATGATTGAATCAAAAATAAAAACATAATTGAATCAAAATAAATCAATTAAATTGTATTGTTATTATAACTTAGGGTTTATCACACCTATATACTAAACAAGTTTAGTTTCTACTCATAAAAAACAAAACCAAAGATAAATATACAAAAGAACTAATAGAAATAAAAGAAATTATAATTCTAAATCTAAATCTAAATCTTTCATTTTCTTCTAATAAATCTTTTTGAAAAATTGGATTGGAAGTTGTTATCTATCAAATCTCTTGACATATTCTTCGTGTTTTCATTGTCTCTTGATAAAAATTGTCGCCTCTATAGGTTGCTTATGACTTAAAATTGCTTAACAAGGGACTAAATTAAGGATTAATTCTTCCCCATCAATCATGCATTTAAGATTTTATCTTTAAAATGTTATCGAAAAATATTATTTATGATTAACATCCTTACAAGTATTCTCTATTTCCTACGATTTTGGATTTGTCTGGCACGAGAATTGATTAAATTCGTGGAACGATGGAGCTCCAACAAGCCTATTGCTCGCTTGTCATGTAGACTGGTACACTACACAGATATGGTACAACATAGATTGCCGGAAGGTGAAAAAAAAGCCTCCAACTTTAGCTTTAGCATCAAGCTTGAACCTGTGTATAGTTTCTTTTTTACTCGAGGCTCAACACATTCTGAATGCGAAAATAATCTTGTTCATCGTACAACTTAGACTTGGTTATATTCGTCAGGTTGTTCATCTTTCGAAGAGTTCGGTTTGTATGTGTGAAGCGTGAAGTTGCAGGCTCCCACAGCTTCCCCAACTGTCAAAAATATCCAATCCTGCCCTATTTTCTCGATGTATTTGGACTTGTTAAGCTTCTTCATCACCTCAGCTCCAGGGTTGGCCAACACTAGCTGTGTGAATACATGAAAATAGCATTAGAACATATAACCAAAAGTAGCTTCTTCTCAAAAATGACCGAATAAAATACCTTAAGTCCTCTTCTGTCAATGAACTTTTTAACTTCGTCAAGCATGCTTATGCCGCTCGTGTCAATGTTACCAACAGCTGTTCAATCACGAATATAAAAGTTGAATTGAGTTTTCTAAAAGTTCTATGATGACTAAGTCAAGGTATGCAAGATCTGCGAGAAGCAAATTACCCACCTCCCATGTCCAGTATAACGTATTGAAGGCTGCTTTCCCCTGATGATTTTAACCTGTCTTCCTCCTCGTCAATCCACCTGGATATCCTATTGATTGTTACACGAAGAGATATCAATTGACTGCAATTCAAACATCGTATCACCTTTTACTGGTAATGTATGTATGAGCATACCTTTCTCTTAGATAGTTTGAATTGGCGAAGTAAATGGGGGCATCAATCTCAAGGACCAGAATTCCTGCAACATTTCTAGCTTTGGGATATTGCTCCACATTTCTGTAGATCATTGAGTTCGGAAGGTTTCCAAGGACAAATGTTCTTGGTCTTGCCACAAACAGAAGTACCCTTAGCAAGGAAATAGCCACCTGCAATGTGGTGAAAGTTAATTATTGGTTATGCCTGCATTAGTTGGTGGGTAATTTTCAGATACAATAATTAGCTCATACCGCTATAACCAGGCCGATCTCAACACTGCCAAACACCACACCAACGTAGGCACCAATGCAGACGAGGAAGTCAAACTTGTCGACATTCCAGAGATGAATTGCAGCTTCATAATCTATGAGGCCGAGCATGGCTGAGATAATGATCGCAGACAAAACAACCAGAGGAGTGTAATGGAACAGAGGCGTTAAGAACAACAATGTGACCATCACAGCCAAGGCCATTACAATGTTTGATACTGCCGTCTTGCACCCAGCATTGAAGTTCACCGCCGATCGCGAAAAGGGTCCTGAATTTTCAACAAACAAAAGATGGTCAAGACGAATTATCAGAAAGCTGTTAAATTTAGTCAACTTAGCATTTGATAATTACCAGTGGTGAGGTAGCAAGAAGTGCAGGAGCCAACGATGTTCATGGTCCCAATAGCAATCATCTCTTTGTTGCCATCAATATGGTAACTCTTGAACATAGCAAAGCTTCTTCCTACTGCTATTCCTTCCTGTAATGTAATACACTGATGGATAAAGACAAGCATCGAAGACATGTTTGTTGTGTAATTCATCGATAAAGACAAACATTTAACATGTAAATGGTAGCGTCAGCTGCGTCACATGTTCCATAAGAATAAGTCGTCTTAAGTTATACAAATTTGCAGCGACATATCTTACCGCCAGTGCTATGACCCCCGTGATGATTCCAGTTTTGATAGCCGTGGTTAGATATGGCGACACAAACACAAGATCCGCAAACGAGGGTGGATTTATCCCTTTCTTCAAATGTCCTATCTGCATTCATTAAATTACACCAAATATTAATTACCCACGCGTATATTTTGCTATAGAATCTAAATATAATTTAGTAATTATTACTTCCTCCTCTTTAAAATAAAATTCGTTTTATAGAAATTTTAATTATTCAAAATAAGTATCGTTCGTAATTTTTTATGAATGATTATAATTTTATTTTTAAAATTACTTTTTAATTTCTCTTATATCCTAATTACATAAATTATATTTTCAAGATATTTCAATATTTAATTAATAAGAATATATTAAACATTTCATTAACTTTCTAAATAAGTGTACAAGAAGTACAAAATGACTGACTAGGCAAGTTCTTGGGAGTTGGGGAGATAATGGGGTCCACATCAGTCTATAATTGTTAGAAAAGGGTGCCATAGTTTATAATTATTTGGATTTTGAGATCTAGAGACTCCTGGTCTCAACGAACGCAAATGCAATTCTTAATCCCAAGTGTTCTTAGTTAATCTGAAACTTAAAATTTATCAACATACAAACTAAAAGTAAAGTTAATTCGAGTTTAATTAACTATTATGTAAAAGTTTGAGTTCAGTTTAGTTAAAAAGAAAAGGATAGGAGATGAAGCAGTTTCCCTTTAAAATTAACCGGAAGTGAAGTGATTCTAGATCTTTTATTTAATATTATGATATTTTATTATGTACAATAAATCAAAACTTTTTAATTATGTGAGTCTCGTATGAAACTTGCGTAAATTTCACAAAATAAGTCACTGAAATTTTATAAGATAAAGTAATCTTTGGACAGAAAATCTTAATTGAATTCAAGAGAAGTACAGATGCGTTGGAAAGCTCACCACTTGAATTCCATGTTTCTCGGCGTGCGTGAGGTAAACCAGAAGGCTTCCCAATATGACTGACGTCAGAGGCGCCAACGCTGAAATCCAAAAGAACTTTGGTCGTCTCTTGCTCTGCACGTACTCAACATTCAATTATTGGTCTTCATAATTATCCTAATCACTTTTCGAATCAAAACTTATGTTACAGCTGTTATCATCACAGTAAAACCCGTTGTAACTTGCAAGTAATCGTATATTAAAATGGCACGAGCAAAGAAATTCTGCGCAAGTCTCTAAAAGTTAGGGCTTTTCTTTTTCCCCTCAAGTATCTTTGATGAAATTCAGGGCAGAAAGTTGACTCCGTAGATTCATCCAGCATATTTTACACATATTCATGTACTGTTTTCAAGATGGCCCAGGTAGGTGGGAGCAGGTCTGATTAGATCAACTCGAGTATGAACTAGAAGGGAGGCTTCCTATCCATTATGTTGATTATTGAATTAGAAGATAACACGATTTTACTTCTTAAATTGAACATAGTGATGTGGCCTTCCTTAAAACGGGAACAAAGTCTTAAATAATAAAATTAAAATGACCAGTCCTTTTATGCATGATTGCTCTATAGACTATGGTTGTTGGCTCTAGTGGCAACTTTTAGCAATGAATACAGAATATTTGGAAGTTGAGATGAGACAATAATTCGATTAATGCAATATGCATGTGCATTAACATTGAGTTTAGTATCTTACGAAGTATCTGGTGAGGAGGAGGAAGAAAAGGAAGCATATGCCCAGAACAACACTTTCCCATCTCCACTGCAGCAACAGAACTTGGTTCATTAAAACTTAACAGATATATTATGGACATAATTATTTGTCCGTTAGTGGCAGAAGGAGCTGAAACCTGATGAGTCTGGCTGAAGACAGAACGCATGACTGAGACAAGGTCGGTAGCGTGAGTGAAATGGTCAAGCCCAAGAATCCCTTTTAGCTGTTGCAGGCATACTACAGTGGCTGCTCCTGCCATGAAACCTACTATCGTTGCATGTGACAGAAAATCCACGATAAAGCCAAGCCTGCACGGTGACAATTAAGATGTTAATCAAGTTCAGGTTGCAATATACAAACAGGTGAAGATATGTAATTATCTTTGTCTGATGACGTAAAAATCTAGCTTTTTAACTAATAAATCTTCTGTTGGCTATTGAAACAAAAGTGTTTTATCGATCTCAATGATTCGAACATACAGTAAGACAAAAGGCACTATAGACAAGAGCTCCAGCTGAGACACAGAACGATACAATTACATATGCATAAGATGTGATTACCCTTTCTGTCCATGTCTCAGTTAGATGACATCCAAACTAGAAGCCAATAAGAGCAATAGTTTTTTGTTTTTTGTTTTTGTCTTTCTCAATTTAGTTTCTAATAATTTATCATTTGATAGAATCTTTCTTATTTACTGACTACGACCATACCTTAAGAAACCGAGAGCAGCTTGGAAGATTCCGGCGAAGAATGTGGCCGTGAAAGCCAGGTGAAGATAAAGCTTGGGGTTCTCGCTAGCTTTAACTTCATTTCCAAGCATTGAAGCAATGAGAAGCGAAGCAACAGCAACGGTCCCAACTGCCAAATCTCTTGAACTTCCCATCATAGCGTAAACTAGAGGTGGGACAAAGCTTGAATCTGCGTCAAAAGCAAAACAAATGACCTGTCACAAAGAGCCTTTGACTCATATCTAGTTCATTCGTTACTGCATTTGAAGAACTTACAGAGGCCAAGAATCGGTGGCAAGTTGGCAAGCTTAGCGTAACTTATCCCCTGAGGAATAGCAAGACTAGCAATAGTGATACCGGCAATAAGGTCAGCTTTCAAGAGCTGGAAAGTGTAGCGAGGGGCCCATTCAAGGATTGGCAGAAAGTACTGGAGACCCAGCACAATCTTGCGGGACAGAGGCTGGTTCTTGAACTGTTTGAGAGGGTCATCAGGAAAGAAAGTTTCTTTGAGACTATATTTCAAGGACTTAATAAAGGGTTGCGGTGGGGGAACCTCAACCCTATGCGCATACTCCACACCTGCAGAAGAGTTAACACAGTCGGCCTTGCCCATGTTGAATCTATCAGAAAATGGGGACGTACCTTTAGTTACGTTCTTAGATTTCTAAGTTCTAAAACCTACAAAGGCTCTTGTTTCTAAACTGCTATGACAATGATGGTGGTGGTGAAGATAAGAAACGGTGATGTGCAGTGAGACTGAGAGGGTTGAGTGGTCATGGCTTTATAGAGGCGGGAGGGGCTTGGGAAGATGTGGTGTTAGGGAGAGTTTTCAGTTTCAGTGCTCTTTTGGACCCACATTGACTCACATCATAATGTAAGACAGGCCACGTTTCGTAAGCTTTTAAAAAAGATTAATTTGATCGAACTTAGTTTTAGGGCTGCCTACCCTGTGCCTTTCGTTTAGAGGCAAAATCCTGGAAGCTCACGATAGTGCTTTAACTAGGCCAGGGTGGCTGTGACAATGCCATCGTGGCTGACAGTCACTGGGTAATTCCTGAAGCGGACCACAGTTTGACAGATGTTGGCTAGTGTGTTTTTGACCGTTAACATCCGATTATTCGACCAGAATCGAAACCAAACTAATAACAAGCTTCGCCCCAATTTGACAAGTTTTGGGTAATCTTTAGTTTGCCACCTAACGTTTCCTCCTACCTGTAATGATATTTCCTTAAGAAGAAATAGATGATTAGTGGGGTGTTTAGAAGTTGCCTACCGCCCAAAATTATAATTAAACTTCACTGAATCTTTGCATCTTTACAACCTACCATTTGATGGTGTTTATGTTGGAAATTTAGACCTCCACAACTCACAGCTAAGGATATTTAATAGACAAAAATATTAGAAAATAATAATACAAGAGAATTTACGTGGAAATTTCCAAACTGGAGAAAAACTACGGACAACAATAAGAAAATTCACTATGTAAAAAATTCTTACAATCACATAATTTTTCCTCTCACTCAATCCCCTAATACACTAATACACCTATAAAGAAATACCCAAGACAAACTCTCCAACTCTTACCTCAAAAGAAGAATTTAAGTAGAGTCAAATTTGTCATACAAATCTATTTTCTGACATTTTTTTTAGAAAATAATAACACAAAAGAATTTACGTGGAAACTCTCATACTGGAAGAAAACTACGGACAACAAGAAGAAAATTCACTATGTGAAAAATTCTTACAATCACACAATTTTTCCTCTCATCCAATCCCCTAATACACTAATACACCTATAAAGAAATACCCAAGACAAACTCTCCAACTCTCACCTTAAAAGAAGAATTTAACTAGAGTCAAATTTGTCATACAAATCTATTTCCTGACATTTTTTTAGGCTTTTCTTCCTTAATAAATTTAACCGTAGAAATAAATAGTACACTAAAAAAGTTCTCAGAAAAGAGAAGTGGGTCACAACAGACACACTTAAATACTAAGTCTTTCCTTAGCCAAAACTTTCCTAGACATGTATTACCACATTACCACACCAAAACTCCGCCACACCAAATGAACATTTCTCAAGAAAATCTTTTCTGATGTGGAAGATCAGTCAAAACTGCGACCACAGAGCATACTTAGAATTTTCAAGAAAAAACACGCCTTGACTCTAATACCAATTGTTGGGAATTTAGACCTCCCGAACCTACACCCAAGGATATTTGATAGAAAAAATATCAGAAAATAAATAAATAATAACAACACAAGAGAATTTACGTGGAAACTCCCAAATTGAAAAAAAATCATGAACATCAAGAAGAAAATTCACTATGTGAAAAATCCTTACAATCACACAATTTTCTTCTCACCTAATCCCCCAATACACCAACACACCCACAAAGAAATACCTATAACAAACTCTTCAACTCTCATCTCAAAAGAAGAATTTAACTAGAGTCAAATTTGTCATACAAATCTTTGACTTTGATTTGATGCATTAACTAAGGAGGTAGTAACCTCCTTATATAGGCAAGAGCTTTGCCTCAATCATTGTCCCTAACTAATATGGGATAACAAAGGAGCCAAACTTAACAGTTTATGGGCTTTTCAACTCGAAACTTTACAAGGACAAGCTCATGCACTTAAAAGTCTGGCTTAAAAGATAAACGAGATGATGCAATAGACATAATTTTCACTGCCATTTGCGTTAATGATGTGAATTTGACAGCTATAGTTTTCAAGATCTTAATAACAATAAGAATTTAATAAACATTTCATTAAACGCAAAGTTTAGAAATATTTAATAATATGTAGCTTTAACTTTAATTAATAGATAATTATTTCTAAATTTTCGTGAGCTAATTAGGATCATCCTTACATATAAATTTATCAATTGATGAAGTTTACAAATGGTTCAAATAAAATTTAACTAAATCTCTCTCCTTTATAAGGTTAGGGGAAAAATCCTAGATGATATGTCACACTCTATTTCTAGTGATAGGATTAAACTTGAAAGGCTAAGCTAAAATAGGAGAGCATAATTTATACTATTGCTTTTTAACAACCAACTTTGATGGCTCAGGGCCCCTATTGGCATGTAAAAGGTTCAACACTTACATGCACTCCGTTCTCTGACCTGAGGGCAAAGTCGTTGAGTTACGTGAACAGACACGTGTTCCAATTAGGCTTGTAATTCCAATTCATTGTGAAACTTTTATTTTGAAAAAAGAAAAGAAATTAATTAATAATAAAGAGAGTCATACGACCTATAACACAGGGAAATGTCCTTAGCTAGGTTACCTTAGGATATGACATTTAGAGTAAAGAACAACAAGGAATTATGTATTGAAACGTTAACGTTATATACGTAATGAGGAGCAGATGCTTAAGCCACAATTGAGTTGTAGTTTCTGCAACAAAATGAGCTCACAAATTTCAACGATGATCATAGATATTAAAGTTACTTTGGCTGAGAATTTGTTGGCAAAGTGTCTAAGATTCCTTTCTCTCCAAATCATATAGATACAAACACCCAATACGATAATGTGAATTTGGTGATCTGGTTTCAAGAGATTGTGTTAAGTTGAGATTTGAAATGTAATATCAGTGAGAGAGACCCTTAGATCAGTTCATGAACATATAATAGTGATATAGTCCTAAATAGCTTTGTTGAAAGGACATTCAAAGAGGAGGTGGTTTCATAATTCATCCTGTGTGGAGTACATCGGACAAGTTTTGTCCATTTGCAGGTATGGCATTCTATCAACGGTGGATAACTTGTTTTGTATGGCCAACCAAAAAATAAAAGATATTCTTAGGGTTAAAATTTTACTTTATATTGTAGCATACCATGATATCATGGAGCGTTGTATACATAACTGATCAAGAATGGTTTTTGTTTGTAAGCTTGATGAGTGGGATATCCTTCCAAAAAAAGATGTCAGGTGAATGTGATGCCAAGAGATATCCTGGCTGAAGATGTTAAAAGCTTCGGGGAAAGTTTTAGGAGTTCCCATTGATGAAAGAGCAAAGTCGAGTGTTTAGTGAATGGAGAGAGGAAATTCATTGTGAAACTTTACACATGTAATTACTGAGTCATGAAAGGAAATAGGGTTCCTCATGTGCTTAGGGCTTTGTATCAAAATTTAAAGAATAAAATAACTGAGTAGAGAATAATTAGTCAGTATAAAATAACGTATGAATCTTCATTTAATAATGTTACGTTCTCTTATATAATGAAATAAACGAAAAGTTAACAAAAATAAAATTAACCAATTGTTCACTCTAACTACACATGTAATAACTAACAATATGTAATAAGTACCAAATGTCGACACCTATATCCAATACCAGTTCTAATTTTCCTCCTTTGCCACTTGCTCCCCCACCCTCCTCCACCACCCTTACTTTAGCTCCACCTTCACCCCTAGCTATTCCTAACCATCCGGCCTCCCCTGCGCCTCTCAAAAGAAGTTGGAAGCAGGTGGTAGGTGACCACCTTAATACCAACCTCACGTACCAACCATCCCAGGAGATTGACAGTAAGTTCATTGTATGTCCAGAGATAGGAATCCTTGAGGAGGGAGCTAAAAGTTGGGAAGCCACTTTTGTTGGTTTTTTTTTAAGCAAAGACCTCCCTTCCCACTAATACATCGTTGGGCTCTTCAACATTGGAAAGGTAAGGTTTGAATGATGTGCTTTTGTTTGAATATAACCTCATTTTGTTCAATTTTTTCACCAAATCTGAAGCTCACAAAATTATTGAGGAAGGGCCATGGCATTATGGCAATCAACCCTTTTTCTTACAACAATGGTAGCCTAGCCTCAACTTGGAAACCATAAAATTTCAGAGTGCCCTCCTTTGGATAAACCCCTTAAATATTGGACTACATAAGGGCTTAGCTCCTTTGCTAGCTTTATTGGGAAGCCTATGTGCTTTGATCAAAATACAGCCATGAAAAAGAGGATTGGGTATGCGCGAATTTGTGTTAACGTGGAATCTTCTAAAGAGCTCCTGAATGAGATTCCCATCATGAGGCTTGATAAAGACAACAGGCTAAGAAAGGATTGCATTACAATTTCTTATCAATAGAAGCCTCCTATTTTATCTCATGGAAAAGTCTGGAAAGCAACCAAAAAACGTTTCCAAACAAGCACTTACCATGAACTAATGAATCCAGTGTAAACTGGAATTGAGGTTCGTTCTCTTTTGGTCAAAGAGAGCCATCTTTCTGCTAATGACATTGAGCCTGAGAGTAATTCTTGTGAGACTCATAAGGTGTCTGTCTTGGCTCCACCACCTACAGAGGTGACTATTAATCCATCTAATCATCATCTTGCTCTCACTTCACATATACGGGACACCAGCAGTTCCATTCAACTACCTAAGAACAACTACTTCCTGCTAGGATTAGAGAACGAGGATGCCATTTCCTCTCCTGGTACTTCAGTGGATTCTCCTCTGCTGACAGATTGTGAGCCATCTTACCCCAATTTGATGGCATTAACTCTCCAAATGTTGTGGGATTGGGTAAGGATATAGGATTCCAATCTCCTACAGGTACAGTGGACTTCATTGACACTAACCATCTTGCCACTACACCTGATCATTCCAAACAGTTGAGAGGAGTTGCTCCCAACGGCGCAAGAAGAAAAATCTAGATATAGTCTTTGATGTCCGTCATTGTATGGAATGTTAAAGGTTTAATTATCTGACAAAGCAAATGACTTTACATGATTTTGTCATGAAAGAACAATCTCAAATTTTAGGACTTTTGGAAACTAAAATAAAGGTTGAGAATAGGGATAAACTGAAGATGTTAGGACCTCAATGGAGGTTTCTCTCCAATCACTCTCAGCATGCTTTTGGTAGAATAATTGTTTGCTACAATGCAGATGCTATGAGGGTTGACACCCTTCACACAACAGACCAAGTTGTCCACCTATGGATTTGGTTTCTTCAGTAGCAAATGGACAACAACATATATGTAATATATGCTAGCAACTTTGGGTTTTAGAGAAGAGCCTTATGGAACGATTTGGAATGTTTTAATTCTTATATAAACACTCCTTGGTTAATCTGTGGAGACTTTAACTCCACCTTATAAAGATCGGAGGCTCAAGGGCACTACAATCTCAATAATTTTTTAGCCGAATTCAAGGATTGTGTAGATCATCTTGGGATTGCTAACTTGAAACAGACAAGCTACACTTTCACATGGACAAACAAGCAAAGCAATAGATGGTTTATCAAGAATAAGCTAGATAAAGCCTTTGTCAATGCCAATTGGTTAGCTCAATTCCCTGATAGTTTTTCACACTTTCAAGAGCCTCTATTTTCAGACCATACCCTAATTAAAATTGCCAACTTGTTCCTTCAAACCTGACAATCCTTTCCCTTCTATTTTAATAACTTTTTGGCCAATGACCCTAATTTTCTAGAGCTTTGCCGAGGGGGAGCTGGAGAGTTTTGGTACCAAATAATTTAGGTGTGTCCACAAACTTAAAGCCATCAAATATGGGTTGAAAACACTTAACTCTTTAAAGAGTCCTAACACTGCATTAGCTCTTCAGATGGCTCGGACGGACTTAATTGCTATCCAACAAATTTGTGATTCTTTTCCTCAAGACCCTCTTAATCGTGAACGAGAAAAGCAGGCCCTCTTGAAACATATGATAGCGATTAAGAATCACTCATCTCTTCTCTAACAAAGGGCAAGGATCAACTGGCTAAAAGATGGGGATAAGTGCTCCAAGTCTTTATTCAACATTATCATGGCTAGGAGGAACCAAGACCATATCCACACTATCACAAACGAGGTAGAGTTCAGATCCACAACCATAAGGACATCCAGAATGAAGAAGTTCATTTTTTCTCTACATTGCTTGACAGCTCAACCCAAGCCTCCTTTAATGAGCTCTCTAGGATTATATCTACACATGTCACTATTGACGAGGCTGCTATGCTCACCCGCCCAGTTGAGGATAAGGAGATTGAGAATGTGATCTTTGATATGGATGTCATGAAGGCCCCTGAACCAGATGGGCTGAATGCCTACTTTTACCAAAAATCTTGGGCTGTCACAGGTCCCTTTATCAAAGATGCTATTAAAAAAATGAGGGTAGACTACTGAAAGAGATTAACAAATCTTTCTTGTGTTTGATCCTTGAATGCTCTAATCCTTCTGATTTTAGTGATTTCAGACCAATATCTTGCTCCAATGTTCTTTACAGAGTCATCTCTAAAATTCTTGCCATGAGGTTGAAAAACGTGCTCTCCTCCCTCACCAGCGACAATCAGAGTGCCTTTATGTGTGACCGACAAATTAGGGACAATATTTTAATAGTTCAAGAGCTTTTAAAGGGCTATTCTCGGTCCCACTCCATGTCAAACTGCACTATTAAAATTCACTTCCAAAAGGCATTTGATAGTGTTCACTGGAATTTTATATGGAAAATGCTTGAAGCCCACAGATTCCCTCCGATATTCATCAACTGGCTTAAGGAGCGTATCTCAATGGCTAACTTCTCGATTCTTATTAATGGTAGTCCCTCGGGTTATTTCTAGATAGCTAAAGGGCTAAGATAAGACGACCTCCTTTCTCCATACCTATTTATCATATACATGGAAACTTTGAGCTCTATCATTACTCAGGAAGTGGCGGCCAACCCCAAATTTAGGTATCACTCTCGTTCAAAGAAGGTTCGTTTAACTCACCTTTCTTTCACAGATGATCTTTTGCTATTTTGTGGAGTGACCAAGGACTCCATTAGAACCTATATAAGATCATTCAAGAGGTTGACCAATATCTCAGGTTTACACATTAATATCCACAAAAGCCACTTCATCTTATCCCGAGGAGAACTAAACTTGGAATTGTTAGGTTCCGATCATACATCATACATAATATATATCAAATATATGCAGCAGAAATAAAATTGAACCTCAAAACTAGATCTACTCATGCGTATAGATATAGAAAAAACAAAAACATGAAATGTAAGAGGATTACATACCTTTCTGACGATCTCCTTAGTTCTTTAATCTTCTCCTCGTTGGGTTGTCGTAAACAATAACAATCAACGCAGACCGTCTCTAATGAAAGTCCACACGAAGATAGAAAGATGAAACCTCACTAGGATATGGCTAGAATTCTTTCTTTGTGCTAGCAAAAACAAGAACTCTTAAGAGAGTTAGAGAGAAAAAGTGTGTGTATGTAAGAACAGGAACTTTTCTTTTTCTTTTTTTAAAGTGTTTTAAACAAGATGCACAAAAATTATCTCAATTTTTTGCACCATTTGGCCTTTCATAACTCCCATCACTAATGGAAAGTTATGGGAAGTTAATGGTCATGAATAACATGCATTAATGGAAGTTATGGTTAATGACTATGAATAACATGCATTAATGAAAGTTATGGGAAGTTAATGACTATGAATAGCATGCATTAATAGAAGCCAACAACACTTGTTTCTAATCCATTCCATGCAACGTTTTCTACCACGATCACTTCACGATACAATCACAAAACATTCTCTCATATCTTGAATCACCATTCAAGACCATTTTACTCATCCTTCAGATCTCCTATATGTGTGACCCATTAAGTTTCCAGTTATGTTGGCCACTTGAATTAACACTTAATTCAAGTAAATCAAGAGCGATATCTAACAATATATCATGACCTTCAATTAATTGAAAAGTCAATGATTTGGCTACGAACCCTTCCATATGCAATGTTTCCATACGATTCGTGCTTTCACCATCTATACTCCACTTGGTTCAAAGTATGGTCATAGTGTCAACTCCTACTAGACTGACTACATCACATCTAGTCCAAGTGTTATTAGATCTTGGCCTGAGGATCTCATTACTCTATGTTTCATTGGAGACTCTCTTCATGACACATATCTACTATGGCTAGAGAATCCCGAGTAATGACCCCCAACAAAAGGTGGTAGGTATCATCACCTTTTATTAGGAGTGGTGAATCTTTTATTGGCTACTCAATTACCTCTGAATACCTCAATCTGTACCCAATTGCCACCCTATAAGTAACCCCGAAAGGCACTGATGAATAGAGTCAAAGCATAGGATCAATATCTGAAATATCCTTGAGCATTTCAAGTCAAAAGATACTTGCACCATTTTATAATGAGACTATCATTGACACTGGAATAGAATGTCCATATGATTATCTCATACTAGGTCAATCGAATATACTTACTACTCTTAGTAAGCATCTATATGTTAACTCTAAACAACTCATGTCTACAGCTTATGAGATCTACTGTTTGATCTAATCAAGGAGTATAACATGCGCTAGTCTATCCGAATTAATGATATCTATCTCATTAATCCTATGACTAGGGAAAGTTTAGATACTAACATAATTACACATGATAGGAATGTCATTATCATGATTTCCTCCATGCTATGTTTTGTATCAAGGACTTCATCAAATCAATTTAAGATTAACATTAGATATATAAACGTATGAACATCGAAATAGTGAAAAATGCCTTTATTAATCATAAAATGATTTGTACAATAAGTGCTAAAGGTGATTGCCTTCAAACCACTTCTCTAACAAGAAACAATTATAGCTTCGGCCATAGTTATGATGATGCAAACCCACCACTGCTATTTTGGGACTGCCCATATCAACTAAGAGACTGCGTTTTTGTGAATGTCTCCCTCCTATTAAAAAATCCTGAAAATTTTACACTCTTAGGTTAACAAAGCTCTTTCTTATGCAGGGAAATCCTAACTTCTTAAAACCATACTCAACTCTCTTCACATATACTTGAGTTCCCATGTCTTCCTTTCCAAGAACGTTATAAAAAACTGTTAAGTTGTTATTTAGGAACTTCCTATGGAACCACTCTAATGGAGCTAAAGGGATTGCTAAGGTAAAATGGGCAGACTTATGTGTTCCAAAGGCAAAAAGGGGTTTAAATATCACCCCATTAAAGCTCACGAACCATGCTTTTCTTCTCAAGAGACTATGGTAGATCCTCAAGGATAAACAATCGATATGGGTTTGCTGGATCCATTCGTACTTCCTCAAAGGCAGGTATATTTGGAAGTCAAATTGTCTCCTTCTTATTCTTATTTTTTAAACCAACTGATACTTGTTAAGAATTCGGCTCAGGATGATGTTTGCTACAAAATTAGAAATGTCGCCAAAATTTCCTTTTGGTTTGGTCATGGCTCCATTTTCCACCTTCAAAATACTGATCCTATCTTTTTACCTTTTCCTAACTCCACCAAGCTTAGCTCCCTCATTAGGGGCCTCTCCTGGAATTTCCCTGATTACCTTGACTATCTGCAGCCCCATTACCCTCCTTCACCTAGCTTTGATCTACTTTTATGGAGGAATCAACTGATACACCATTTAACAAACAAGTGTACCATTGAACTGCTTCAGGTGAAGACTATTGGGCTCTTCTGGCATAGCATCGTCTGGCACAAACCCTCCCTCCCATTGTCTCCTTCATCCTTTAGCTAACAATGAAAAACAAACTTAGCATCGCAGATCGTCTATCCATCATAGATATAAATAGATCTTGTCCCCTCTGTTAAACACATGAAGAATCAAGGGACCAACTCTTATTCTTCTATTCGACGGCTTATCGGGTATGGGAACAGGGCCAATCCTTTTATGGTTGGGATATTTCAAAAACCTCACTATCTAGAATCATCCATTGGTTGACGACACATTCATCTCTTTCAAAAGCTGAACGTGAGACATATATCATTGCTATGGGACTTACAGTATAGTCCATTTGGAAGGAAAGGAACTCGGAAGGCTTAAAGCCACAAGCCAATCTATAAAAACGCTAATCCCTGGAACAATCAGAGGTGTCAATGAACTCCTTATATTACAGAACCACACACCACCTATTCACTAGCTTTCCTTGTCTGAACGTCCTATGTTTTGTACTTTTACTTTATCTTTGAATTTTGGTGGCGTCTCTCTGTGTATTGAATTCTAAAGGGTATACCCTTGGTCATCTGTTAAGTTGTAACATTATTCTTTATTAATTAAATTTTCTCTTTTAAAAAATTAACAATATGTAGGCTATCAAAATAATCGTATTGATTGATAATCTCGAGACCTACCCTGATATACAATTGTCCTTATTAAGGCATTAGATTAAGCAAGATGTTGATATAAACAGCAACATCTAAATCAACAACTAGACATGTTTATATGATTAACTTATTAATAAAAAAATGATATCCTTGAAGCAATAATTTCATATGTTGATTAGTCCACGCATCCTCTTTATGTAGTCATTTGGAAATAATCTCTTTATTAATTAAGGGTAAGGCTATGTACTATTAAACCTCTTCAGCTTTCGCATTTAACAAAATTTTTGCTAAATTGTTGTTGTTGTATTAGTCCACACAGTTTAATCAGCGATACTAAAGATTCTATCAGTAATAAATTATAGTTGTTCTTGTTAAATATTTTTCTTAAGTAACCTATATTTTGTAATTTAATTATTTAAGTAGTTAAATTCTATAAATTATATGAAGGAAATTATTAGAAAATAATTTTTCAATAAAACATTTATTTTATTTTTAAGTTATTGGAGCATGAAACAAAAGAAGTATTGAAAAACCGAAGGGGGTTAATAATTTCGTAAACTTATTTGGCACCCACAAAATAAACTCAAGCAAAGCCGAAATAGTAAGAACACCAGAAATTTGGTAACGCAGTTCGGCACACCTTGCCTACGTCTACGGGGCCCTCACCCAACTTAATCACTTTCACGAAAATACAATAGATTTACCCAAGGCTTTACTGAGCCAACACCACTCAACCCTTGATACTATCCCACAACCTAACTACCTATGAAAGAGTTTCACACCCAATAGTACTACCACCTCGTACTAACCTCAATAGAGGA